>JNEK01003082.1:0-147814 GCA_000697295.1 Mucor indicus B7402
TGTCAAAGGTGTGTGCATCATATACAATAGCTTACGATAAATTCGTTTTGTAAAACATATCTGAGGTATTTGAGTAATTTAGCTTCAAAATTCTCCACGATATGATTTTGATAGACAGTAGCAATTTCAACACAAGCGGGAGATAACGCTTGACTAGTGCCAGCAGGAAGGTTTTCTTCATACTTGATGTGAGGATGTAAAGCACAAAAGTTGTCCCACTCCTTTATCAGAATCACTGTTCATGTAGACACTGTTTGTAGTTAATTTTACGATTTTCGACTAACTGGCACACGGAATACCAGACGTTCCCATTGAAAATGTAGTCAGGTATTGATTGTATGTTTTTTAAACAAAAGAAATTAACAAAAACCATTGCTCTGATGATTATTTGTCGCATATACTTGGAGCTTTGTATGATCTTGTTCCTTAATCTGTCTTTATATTCATCCATGACAATTGTATCAAGTGGTAACTTTCTATTGAAAGCTTGATATCTCTCACCCAAATTTTGCTGTAGAGTCTCAGCTTAGGAATAAACGTGGTTTTTACATTCCTTAGACCTTGATGTACTAATGACCCTCTTGTTTACAGCTTTTACATATCAAAGATGTTGTATTTAGTGAGGTAGTCCTCTGTCTTTTTGCCTTCATCTTCTCAACCTTGATTGAACCACTTTGCCTCTTCTTGCTCGTACTGCCTCCAACTACAAAATTGTCAAGCTATTGGTAGCATTGAATAACAATAATAAAAGTATACCATCATTTGCGGAGGGTTCTTTATAATAGAAGCACTTCCAAAACTTTTTGCTATAGTGACCTTTATTCTCACAGTCTATACATACTACATCTATATATCATATATATATACATATATACAGACTTGAGTATGAATCAACCATATAATGTAAATTCTTACCTTTGAATCGATCTTCTTCGTTGTTCCTTTCTACTTCTATTCTAGCTATAATATCCTTTTTCTTCTTGGTAACGATGTTTTTGAACATAAAAATAAAGGGAAAAAAAGCTTCAGTATAGTGCAGTAACAACATTTTTTAATCACCCTATTCATTCGAAGTCTTTAAATGAAGTCACAGCTGATATATTCAACTTATCTTTAATCATTCTTTACAGCACAGATTATTACTTGACTGAAAACTTAAATTTCTCTTTCGTCTAATTTCTATATTTGTTTTGTCTAAAAAAAGTAAGCAAATCGTCTGGAAAATAATTTTGATTCGTCCAGAAAAAAAATAACACCGTCTGAATTTAAAGTAGAAAAACTGTATCTCAAAATGTTTGTGTCGCCGCCTTAAATGAAGAACAGCAACAATGCACACTTTTACCCCGGACTGTTTTTCACTTTGCACCTGTTTCTATTGCATTTTCAAAATATGTTTGCTGCTCGTCGTATTGCTGCTTCTGTTGCGCCTCGTATTGCTACTACTTGTTTCGCTCGTCCTGCCGCTGTTTTACCTGCAGCCACCAAAGCTTTCACTGCTTCTCGTTTCTTGAGCACCAACGTTTTTGAACAAAAGCGCGCTACCGTACAACGTAATTGACCACGATTCAGTATGACATAATTGACGTTTACTAATCATCGTATTTATTTGCCTATAGATCCTGCCCCTCAATGGTCAGCTACTGCCCTTGTTGATGGTGAATTCAAGGAATTAGCATTGTCTGATTATAAGGGCAAGTTTGTAGTCATGGTCTTTTATCCTGCTGATTTCACCTTTGTCTGTCCTACTGAACTTTTGGCTTTCAGTGATCGTATTGAAGATTTCCGTAAGCTCGGTGCTGAAGTTGTTGGTATCAGTGTTGAGTAAGACGTTTTAGCTTTTTTTTTTTTTTGACAAGTAGATTAAATTTTTGTTTTATTAGTAATGTTCACTCTCATTTGGGTATATTTTAATACTTATTTTCAGGATATATGTAATTTGAGATACTGACAAAATTGAAATAGCCTGGACCAATGTTCCCAGAAAACAAGGTGGTCTTGGTGCCATTAAGATTCCTCTTGGTAAAAACGGCATATAATTTTCATGATAAGTTTGTCGCTAAACTTTTATTCAATCCTAGTTTCCGATATCAAGAAAGAAATCTCAACCAACTACAATGGTAAGTAAAGAAAGAAAACTAGTTGAGAAGCGAGTAACTCATTCTTTCTTTGGGGAAACAATAGTTTTGATTCCTGAAGAAGGTTTGGCTCTTCGTGGTTTATTTGTTATTGATCCTAAGGGTACTCTTCGTACTGCTACTGTTCACGACTTGCCTATTGGTCGTTCCGTTGATGAGACTCTTAGAGTGATTGAAGCTATCAAGTTCACTGATGAACATGGCGAAGTCTGTCCCGCTAATTGGACTAAGGGTGAAAAGACTATTAAGCCCGATCCTAAGGGTTCTCAAGAATACTTTAATGCTGCTAACTAAAATGTATCATCACTTATTAAATAATATAAAAAAGTATGTCAAACAAAAGAGTTTTTGACTCCCTTCATGATATATCCCCAGCGGCTGTCTTAACTTTATTTCATCAGCTAATTACAACCTGTAGCATTTTTGTTTTCTTATGCATTTAACTTTGAGGAGAGATAAAGAAACTTTTCATTTGTAAGCAACTGAAGTGGATTTCCGTTTCTTTTCTCCGCTCTATCTAGTTAGAGCTAGTACATCAAGTGTTTATTTGAACCTTCTTTCTTTGTTCAAATTGCCTTTTTTGTTTGTCCCTCAAAAGGTAAGCCATACGCCTAAAACTCGATTTTTATTCGTCCAAAAGAAAACTAGTATCGTCTGGATTAAAAAAGTTAGATACATATACAGTACATCATTTCAAGATCGGAAAGTGCATTAATATAGTAATAGCTAGCGTGAATAGCTAACACTTGGAGCATATTATAAACTACTTGATATTAGGGAACGATAGCAGTAATTATTCGATATATCATCGCAATAGCAAGCATCCTCAACTATAAGTAACATTAATATTCACAATAGCTTTGTCATTGCCATTAGCATTATTGTTCACAAAGATGTCATCGGCAAAAGCGTATTTCTTTGGACAGGCTGTATTCCTTTTGTGGATGACTTTCTATATAGTATATTCTACAACGATATCTTAATTGCTTAATCAATTTCCTTTTGGAATATAAAATTCACTCAGGTCACAAAGCTTTTTTAGCATAATTGCTGCAGTATGGCAGATGGCTAAAGATACAAGATGATTATGTGCTGTCAGTGATATTATATGCATGACATAAATAAATTGGATTTGATCTTGAAAAAGCAGGACGAACTTTATTGCGATTGGTCATAATAAAAAAGAAAAAGGGGGAGATGAAAAGTGGCATGGTCTTACATGTACAATGTTATACATAATTTCTATTTTTAATTACAAAATAATATCTTAGAAAGGGTATACATAAATCTTAGTAATAAATTATGTATCGTTTTTTGTCAGTTCTTCGTTATTGCTGGGAGAGTTGTGGATTAAGGATCTCAGTACTTTGTTCTATATATTATTTTAGTTATGGCAAAATTGTGTATTATAGGTAATATTCTTACCTCTACTTCCAAGTCATGTATTCTGGATTGTAAAGTTCTTGCTTCTCTTTGAGCCATAGCCCGTAGCTGGTCCAGATCGCGTTTGAGTTCTTCATTTTCTCGCTTATAACGTTCCAGTTGTTGCTGAGGTTCATTGATTGGAGGAGAAGTTAAAGGGGGTAAGGTGGGTCTATTACTAGTATGATGCGCTGGCCATGATGGTGAGTGATAGGGATGAAATTTATGTGGAGGTGAAGAAGGAGTGGTGGGTAAACTTTTGGGTATTATGGGAGGTAAAGAATTTTGTTGCTGGTGTTGAGGCGTTGTTGGTGGAAGTGGTGGCTGCGGAATATGTAATTGCGGAATGACTGGTCTTTTATTGAGAGTGGCGTTATTGTTTGCGTATTCCTTTTTAGCTTGATGTACCATACTGCAGGCTGTGCCACCTTCCGCTCGACGATGACGGTTTAATGCATCTTGCCTAGCAAACGACCTATAGCAATCACTGCATCGATAGGGACGTTCCCCTGTATGTAATTTTTGGTGGCGTTTAAGGTCATGCTGTCTCCTAAAATGATGATCACAAACGTTGCACTATAGTATTCAACGTTAATAAATTGATGACTAATAACTAGAAAACAGTTTTTCTTTCTCTATTTTTTTTTCTTACCTGGTATGGTCTCTCAGAAGAATGTGTAGTAAGATGTGATTTTAAATTGTGTGGACGACTGAAAGTGAGGTTGCATTCTGGACAAGGATACGGTCTTGGTTCTGTCGTCATATTAATATTACGTAGCGAACCGCTGCTGCTGCTGTTGTTGTTGTTGTTGTTTGTTATTGGCGGTTTTATCACTGAAAATGTACTAAAAGCGCCTTTGTAGATAATGCTATCTTTTTGAAATTGTCCAAAATCCGAGGCAGGTGTTACAGGTGTAGGTAAAAAGTCTCTGGTATCTGATGAAGGTTCATTTAGTATAGCAAATAAAGTGGGAGAGTTTTCTTTTTGAGCTTGTTGATCTATTAGTGCCATTGAATATAAAAAATAAAGAGAAAAAGGATGTTAGAGGGAGAAAAGAAGAAATTAAATAATAATAGGGGCGGGGCAAGAAAACTCTTTTGAAAAAAAGTGACACGAGAGAAATATTCTTTTTCTGTAACAAAGCTTACTTAGTGCAAAGCCATGCGCCACAATATTCACTTGAAGAGAGGAGAACATCATCAAAGGCTATATTTTAACAGAGAAATACGAACAGATAAAAATCGAGAAAAAAGCAGAAATATATAATAGATAGACTACCTACTACTACTACTATTAGCATATACCTATAGCAGATAGAGAAATTCAGTATTATAAGATGGAATAGATTTAGTAAAAATGGCAAGGAAGATACCAAATTCAGAAGGTATACAAAGGAATAACTGGACCTTTTATTTTAAATGGTATCATTATTTGTTCTTCGAATTAGCAGATAGATAATACTTGGCAAACACATTAATAAAGCTTAGAGATTAACCAAAGTTGAAACCTGCTGAAACCTTGATCCCTCTTTTCCACCTAAAACGATGGATATATCAATACAATGAGAGAACTCATATAACAGAGAGTCATAAAAGCTACATAATCAAAAGGAATTAGAACAGATTCCGAAGCCTAAAGTATACAAATAACTAGTGTATCTTCAGGCAAAAACAATTACCTGATTATTCACTGATTATATTGCGGTAAACAGTAACCTTTAGAGCCATATATGTTTATAAAACCGTTGAAAAAAAAATACTATCGTACACTCTCTTTTGATGTAGATCACTATCGTACAATAGATTCATTTTATTGTCGGTACACCAAAGATTGACCTAGTCAAAGAATACTTTCACATTTAAAGTCATATCGAATGCAACATAAGGGACTAATTTTAGCATGCATTCACTTAAAAGGGGGTAATACACTACATCTTGTTCTTGTAATTATGAGAAGGAATACTACTTTTTGAAAAAAGGGCATTCCATTTTAGTATCAGCCATGATCATGATTTCATTATTTTTATTTTTGTTTATTAGTTAAGCCAGGTATCGATGATGGAGGGGTAATATAGTTTATAAAAAAAGGGGTGAGGTTAATTTAATTTTCGGTTTTTACTTGTACTTTAGCTTTTTTTACAGCACGAATAGCTGGAGATGTAGGTGATAAGATAGCTTGTTGAGTAGGTTCAATAGATAGAGATGACTTTCTCTTTTTACTATTGGCTGTACTAGTGCTTTCTTCTTTTTCTTTATGCTGAAATAATACGGCTGTGGGTGTTTCTGGTGATAACCAAGATGATGGAGTGGTAGACCCGGCACTACTTTTTGCTGTTTCTACAACTGCACTAGCAGAAGTAGAGGGCTTGTTTGTTGTTGTTTCTTGAATGCTTGTATTTGCTGTGTAAGGAGATGATTTGGTATAAGGATCACTATGGAGAACAGTTTTATTATAACAGCTTGTATCTTCTTCTTGATGACTAGCGAATGAAGGATAAAAGTAAGAGTGATGACTTGATAGGCTACTAATGCTACTTCTATTTAATTGGCGGTTATAATAATCATAAGTGTGATTCTCATTTTGCTCTTGGTGATTGTTTAATAAATAGAATTCACTGTTTTCTTCTGTTGTGGTATGGGAATGATGTAGCATTGATCTAGGAACAGGACTTGACTGTAAATCAGAATGACTTGCTGTTCTATGTAAAACTGTATGCTGCATGAGTAACATAACTTTTATTTGTTACATAATAGGCTACTTACTAGTTTGATTTGACGGATGATCACCGTAATGAGAAGAAGTGGAAGTCAATTGATAAGATCGATCCCAATTTGTTGGCATACCAACGGGAGAAGAGGAAGAATATTCATCCGATCGATTTTTAGGATGATGGTTGAAAACAGACTGTGGCGATGACACGATGTTACACTTATTGCTGTCAGCAGGTGGCACTTTGTTCGAGTCATGTTGTGCTGCATCTATGGGAAGGTTCAGATACACCGAAGGTTCTTCTACAAATAAAGGGAACAAAATGTCCATAATTTTAAACTTTGAGGCCAATTCTCTTGCTCTATTGAACGGAATCCTAATAATGAAATAATGAGTGATAGTCATCAAATTGGAGATTTCTTTCTAGCTTTACCAGACACCTTTCAAATGCATGGCACCTACTTTAACAACAACACGTCCTTTTTCGTTCTTTAGAATTCCATCACGTTTACCTCGTGACATGCCAACGACATTCAAAAGTTTAGTGCCATTAATCATATCATTATCTAATAACATAAACAAAAGATATATTTTAAATTAGGAATATAGAATAGAATAGAAACAACAAACAAAATACCTTGTCTGCGAGCGACACAGATGCCCTTGGCGTCAACTTGGTAGCACATTGTGCCTTCATCTTCCCAAACGTTAGTGGTGATTTTAGGTCGAGGTGAAGACAACAAAGCACTCGAGGGTGGCATGTTACAGTAACCCATATTGCGAGGTTGGAAATGATGTTGAGAGTAATGGTGATGTTGGCTATTCCAGCCATAGCTCTCTGTAGTTGACTCATTTTCATTTATGGATGGGATATGAAAAGGTCTATTGTCAAATGTGGTATGATTTAAGCGATACATATTATTATTATGTTGATGGTAAGTATTTTGAGGAAAGTAAGAATATGGAGAGTTTTGATAGAGTTCTTCCATTTTATATGTAAAGAAGAAAAGAAAAGAAGAAAGGGGCAAACTATATAAAGTTGATTCAAATATAAACAAAAAAAAAAAAAAAAAAAAAAAAAAAAAATCGACGAGAAAAAAAAAAAAAAAGATCAACTAAGAAAATCGTTCAATTGCCTTTTTGCCTTTCGAAGACCTCTTCAGAGTGGCGGTTATCTTGTCCCTTAAGTTTCCAAATACTTTACTATATGAATCTGCAAATTGTAATCATACACACTTTTATATTGATCACAAGGCCACTTCTTTTTTAGAAAGAAGCGAAAGTAGTAGTAGAAGTAGTTGTAATAGAGGGGGTTAGGAAACAGATCCCTATCTGGCACTCTTTTTTTTTTTTTTCTTGTTTTTCCCCCTTTCTGTGAAGTTAATTTTTACTTTAACCGCCATAAATACAAATAAATAAATACAAGTTTCTTTTTCTTAGTCATGAAAAGGTATTATTCACGTAAACAAATAGTATATAAGGAGAACACTCTCCTCTCAACACTATCACAAAAAGTGCCCTGAATACTCCTCCCCCTTAAATAAATATATCCAAAATAAACAAATAAAAATATATAAAAAGTGCTCAAGTGATATGGAATCAAAAAAAAAAAAAAAAAAAAAAAAAAAGGAGTTTCCCTTCCCCTTTTCCCCTAAAGAAGATGGT
This sequence comes from Mucor indicus B7402, assembly GCA_000697295.1. Lineage (NCBI taxonomy): Eukaryota > Fungi > Mucoromycota > Mucoromycetes > Mucorales > Mucoraceae > Mucor > Mucor indicus. The sequence continues at coordinate 7,933 of JNEK01003082.1, forward strand.
CTTGTTTTCAATTTCTAATACTGATGATGTACCTCAACTCTATTGGCTCTTTAGTATAAAATGATCTACGCGTGTATAATAGACAGCCAAAATAGAAGAGAGTAGTACTAAACTGAGCCATTTAGCCACTGGTTAAAACTAAAATTAATTTTATGATCTTCTCTTCTTAAAGTAACAATCAGGAGAGCCTATACAATATGCAAAGACTATCACTTTCTATGTCCGGGCTCTCATGTTATTATAATAAGCTTTTGATCAACATAGAAAAAAAACCGCTTTTTTTTTTGTATAGAATCGTTGTCATTAATAAGGGAAACCCTTGCTTACGAATTGAAAATCATTCTTACTGAACTATAATAATTCACGTGTAGAAGAATAATAGTTTTTTGTAGCAGTTAACGTATAAGCGCGCCTTTTAAAACTAATCCAGACATGCTATTAAGACACGTTTCTTTCATTACGATACATTGTTCTAGTTGTATATAAAATGTGGATATCTATTATGTAATGTGTCGTTGAGGGAAAAAAAAAAAAAAGAGTATAATTGGGTGTTAACTTTTATATTTCGCCTTTTTAATGGTAATAGTACAGCTTGCATTTATATAGATGACCTCATGCTTTTTACAGTAATAGAATGCTTTTAAGTTTTGACTAGATTTAACTTTCTACAATCGCATATATATGTGTTTTTATATATATATATATATATATGTTTCTTTTGCAATAACAACAAGCTTTGTAGTCTATTGAATGTATGCTTCGTACATTGAGCTGTAAATCCATACTCGTTTTCCATCCATTTTCCGATTTGATTTGTTCCTAGATATAGATTACTTTTACAAGACCTTATTTGAAAAAGGTTAGTCCACATAAAATCAGATTGTATTAATACATCTTAATACTGAAGGAATTGTACATACTCAAAAGAAATTTATTGCGCTACCGTAATAATGTAAGGCATTAAAAGAATAACAGATGGCGTTGCTCTCTTTGATCTAGCTTACAGTAATACGAAAGCAAATACCTAGATATGATACACAAAATTAACTTAACTAGCCTAACTTAGCGTCATACTGCCATTATTATCTTGTACAGACTTTACTTTACTTCATTGTAATTTCTGCTTTTACTTCCAAAAAGACAAAACATAATAAGATTACTTTCGCAGGGTGAGAAAGCATATTTGATGTTTATGCAATCTTTCAAATGCTTACAAACCACTCAATTTTTGTCATTTATAATGTGTGTGTGTGGCAGTTCACATTTTTTTTTTTGGGACTTTTGTGTGCCTTTTTTTTTTTTTTTTGTGCAAAAAGTTAAATTAATTAAATTTCAATTTTCATTGGCTAATCAAATCACAAGAATTTTCACAGTTTTTTTTTTTTTTTTTCTTTCTCTTCCTCTTTCTTTTATTTTCATCTGTTGCTGATTGAATTATAACAAAAATGACGATTACTGCACCCGTCAATGGACAAGGAACACAAACAGTACCAGAAAAAGATGAAATCTGGTCCACAATTTTAACCGGTGTAGCCTCATCTAAAATGGTCCCCACTAAAAAGATTCTTATATTAGGTACAAAGACTAATTCAATAGTTGTTTTTTTTTTTTTTTGTTCGACTAAAGCATTGATTTTTATTATAGGTGACCCTGCAAGTGGTAAATCAACACTTGCTCACTATTTAAAAAACGATCCTGGACCACAAGTTATACAAAATGACAAAGATGAAGTATCTACAGCAGCAAATTCGTCTTTTAACGTCAATCATAATTATGCGCCACCACCTATTGAAAATCTCGATGATGCTGCTACAAATACACTTGCTTTAGGCTACAGTTTTATTGATGTACAAGACGAAGATAATGAAGGTAAAAAATGAAAGGGAAAATGGAATCTCATGTGATTTTAACAATATGATAGCTATTGCACGCTTAGGGATATATCAACTAGGACTTTCAGCAGTAGAGTATATGCCTTTATTGAAATTCGCATTGGGTACAGACACATTAGCAGATTCAGCTGTCATTATCGTGCTGGATTGGACGCGTCCTTGGGAGTTTTTAGAAACACTTCAAAGGTGGATCGATGTGTTGCAGCATAGAATTGACGAAATCTGTAAAGAAGGAAGTGCAGGTGAATCATGGAGTAGAGGAAAGGCTGTAGTAGATGAATTGAGAGAAAAAGGCAAGCTACTTAAATACACATAGCTACTGATTGGCTGACTTGCTATTTTAGTGGAGCATTACCTTCAAACTTATACAGAACCTCTCTCTCTAAATACATTTAATATGACTGCATCTACTTCTACTTCTTCAGTTCCTTCCACACCAGCTACTTTTGTAACTCCTTTAGTCACTACAACAACAGCTGCAGATCAAGTGACTTTACCGTTAACTCAAGGTTCTTTGACAAATAACTTGGGTGTACCATTATTTGTTGTCTGTTGCAAGGTAATAGTAGAATATTTATATGAGAAATAGAAGTTAATACTCGTTCTTTAGAGCGATTATCAAAATACACTTGAGCAAACATTGGATTATAAAGACGAACAGTTTGACTTTATTCAACAGACATTGCGTTGTGTTTGCATGAAATGTAAAAAAAAAAAAAAAAAAAAGAAATGGGCTATAAGAAAAAAGGTCCCCCATATTAATTCTTACTATAGATGGTGCAGCATTATTTTATACCTCTACTTTACAACCTTATACCTTTCACAACTTACGCCAGTATATCCTTCACCGATTATTAACGACTAGTACAAAATCATATCAGTTTAAATTAAAAGCACAAGTAGTTGAAAGGGATTCTGTTCTTGTACCAGCAGGTTGGGATTCTTGGGGTAAATTGCGTGTATTGAGAGAAGGATTTGACTGCGACTCAGTTCATCAAGGCTGGGATTCAGATATGGATGCTGTTGCTGATAGACAACAACCTGGTTTCCATGGCGCCCGAGGAAGTTATGAAGAAGTCATTATTAATCCCAATTCCAAAGAACAGGTGACTTTTTTACCTTCACTTGTTTTTTTGTATGTATTTAATAAATACTCTGATAGCCATTGACCAACATCCCACCACCTGTGACCTGCGAAGATGAACAAGCTTTCTTGGATAGACATTTTGAAACACTGCAACATGGCTCCGAATTCCCTGGTAGAAAAGGTACTGGAGCACAGACAACAAGACCTAGTATTGTTGGTCCACTTGGTGTCTCTTCCACAGCTATTGATTTGGTACGTACCGGAGAGGACCGAAGACTCAAGGTAAAAAGCAAATAAAGCTCAAAAATGCATGAGTTAACTTGTCATGTAGGAATCTTCCTTTGATAGTCCTAAATTGTCTTCAAGTACTAGTTCAACTACGACAAATACGAATAAAACTGCAAATAGTGTTAGTCCCGGTAGCACTTTACCTACTATTGATACAAACTTGGGTAATCCTATTGGTGTGAATCAACCAGGTGGTCCCTCCCATGAAGTTTTAGCCAATTTCTTCCAATCTCTATTAGTCAAAAAGGCCTCTTCATCTGGCTCTTCACCTACAACCACTTTATTAGGAAATTCAGGTTTTGGGAATCGAGAAGAAGACGGGAACAATGCTCCAAGTACACCAACAGGCACAGCAAGAAGATCAACCATTAGTAGAAAAGATGTTCATAAAGAGCTAGATCGTATAAGACAATATGTTAATAAACCCTAAATAGTATCCTTAATTCACGACAAATAAAATCTTTTGCCTCTCTTTATTGTTGTTTATGGCGGCGAGTTGTGTTTTAACACCGCTATTCTTTTTATTTTGAAATTAGTCTATCCACCAACACCAAATTATATTTTTTTTTTTTTTTTTAGCTTCTGTCCCTAGACATAGTGTAGTGAGTTAAAACCTCATTATCCTAAGGATAAGGGCGCAAATTCGACTTCTGCCCTCATCACCATATTTGCCAGATTTGTAATAAGTAACTTTCTATAATCCCATCGTACAAGTTGATTTCCACTTCTACCAGGCGCGCCTGTCACATGATTTCTGTCATACATGCTAGTGCCAGACCTGCGGTGCCTCTTTCCTTGTAGATCCGATAGTTAGTTAGATACTGTTATTTGTTCTATACATCTCTGTCTACTGGACGTAAAACCCATACAAACACTGAAGAAGAGAATGACCGCTGTTTGAATAAAAAACCGAGCCACGTGAATCTCTCCATAAAAAAAAAAAAAAAAAAAGACATATCATCTAATGAGACAAAAAATTATCACGCCACAACAATTAATTGAACCATTAAAACTTGAAAAGAAGATGGGGTTTCTTCTCATTTTTTTTTATCTCAATATCCACTAAAAAAAGAAACAAGTTAAACATGCCCACTTCTATGGCTGCCAAATATGCTATCTTTCAAAGCGATAACAAAATCGTAAGTTGTGCCTGAATTATAATATTAGTGCTAAACTTCATGTTTCAGAGAGCCAATGGCCCTATTGATGATAAAGCGCCTATGCGACTAAGAATGGAAACTTTTGTCAAGGACCTTCAAGAACGTATTTGTGCTGGAATCGAAGATGTCGATGGTAAAGGTAAATTTACGCGTACTGTTTGGGAGAGACCTGAATTTGGTGGAGAAGGCATTACTTGTGTTATGACTGATGGCGATGTGATGGAAAAGGCGGGTACTGCTGTCTCTGTGGTTTACTCTGAGCTCTCGACCGAAGCTATTCGTCAAATGCGTGAAGACCGCGGTAAAGACCTTGATGTGGAAGGCCCTGTTCCTTTCTTCGTTACTGGTATATCTCTAGTTATGCATGCGAAAAACCCTAACGCCCCTACCGTCCACTTGAATTATCGCTATTTTGAGGTAATGAATCCTGACGGTACACCAAAATTCTGGTGGTTTGGCGGTGGTGCTGATCTTACACCTATTTATCTTTATGAAGAAGATGCTATCCTTTTTCATCAAATCTACAAGGAGGGATGTGACAAATTCGATAAAACCCTCTATCCTGAAATGAAAAAGGCTTGTGATAAGTATTTCTATATCCCTCATCGTCAAGAAGGTCGTGGCATTGGTGGTGTTATTTTTGATGACTTTAATTCAAAGCCTGCTGAAGAAATTTTCCTCTTTGTTAAAGAACTTGGTAATCGATTCTTGCCCTCTTACGTTCCCATCTTATTAAAGCGCAAAGACCAATCTTTTACTGATGAAATGGTTCGTTGGCAACAGATTCGACGAGGACGTTATGTTGAATTCAATCTGATTTGGGATCGTGGCACTAAATTTGGGCTTGCTACTCCTTGTGCTCGAGTTGAAGCAATAATGATGACGCTTCCCCTTACTGCTCGCTGGGAATACATGAATGAACCTGAACCTGGATCTAGGGAAGAGGTCCTAGTGGAAGTATTAAAGAAACCTAGAGACTGGATTCCTCTCTGCTAATTATACAACAAGCCATTTTTAATACAATACAACTACTTAATTTTATGTACATTTTAATCGCGCCTTCTGTTAATAAATAGACACTATCAGGTTCAATACATGTATACCAGATGGTTTATTACTTTTAATATTATTATACACTCTAAACTAATTCCATATTGATTCTACCCTGCGTAGGATCAAGACTAGTAATTCTAACTTTCACAATTTCACCAATTTCAAGGTTTCTATTTAATTTCTCTATACGGCCTCTAACACCTAACTCCAATAGCGTGCCAGTTGTCACATCCATAGTTCCTCCCAATTCTGTAAGAGCGACACGAGCTGGCATGTTTACAATGCAATTCCACTCCATCTTGTCTGTAAAACCATCCACCCGCAATCGATCCAGCAAACTAATAACCCAGAATTGTGTACTCTTTTGCTGTAATAAAGACAACTGTTTTTCTTTTGTTGTTATTGTAGAAGCCAAGGCAGTAATGTCTTCCTTTGAGAAAGGTAACTTATTATCACCCATCAAACGCGACTTTATTTGCCAATGCACCACAAAATCGAAATAACGACGAAGCGGTGATGTAGCTCGCGTATAGCCATCTTGTATACCCATGACTACATGGGGTAAACCAGGTTTTGTTGTCACAACAGTGGGTGGTAGAATGGAAAGATATTTTACCATATCAATCATATTTAGCATGCCGGTGGAAGGGTCACGGGAAGAAAGCATTTCCTCTCGTAGTTTAAGGTCTGTTGTAGTAGCATTAGGATTCCATTGCTGTGCACGGAAAGGTAAAGTAACATCGTTTTCTTTGGCAAACAAACTTGCGATACGACCACCCATAATCATTGTTTCAGCGACCATTTGGCGTGCTGGCGAATAAGCCGATTTATCTAATTTTACGCGAACTGCAGGTAAATGTGTAGCGTAACTTGGTGAATCAAATTGAACACTCGGTAGTTCTAATGGGTTGGGCTCAATTTCAAGCAATGGACTAGGTTTACTAAAAAGGATTGCTCCATTTTCAATACGTTTAGCTGCATGCTTTTTTGCCAAATGAAATAGATTAATAAGGTCTTTGTGTGCACTTTCTTGAATAGTCGATCCTTGCATTCTTGTATCGTTACTACTAAAGGCTTCTTGGAATGGATGTGAGAAAGATCTTGTGAGGTTTACTAAAGGATCGTTGTATGGTGTTGATAGTGGTTGTAACAATTGATCTAAATCGTCATAGTATATTTTGTGTATATTTCTTAAAAGACTTGGTCGAATTTTATAGTCCATTAAATTGCCATTCTTATCCAACTTCGTGCTGAAAGTTAAGGCATATTGCGAGCCATTTTTATTCGTATGTGCAGTTGAGCCCAAACTAAACTTTTTGGATGACAGTTCTTCAGGCAACATAGGTATATGACGTTCTGGTAAATACAAAGTTTGTGTCTTGCGTTGCATTAACTGGGATAGTTCATGTGTGGGTGAAATATATGTTGTTGGATCTGCAATATGCACATGCAGCCATGTAGAACTATCCCCAGCACCGTACTCAATGGAGATACCATCATCAATTTCTTTAGCTGAAGGGTCATCAATAGTATAAACAGGCAAGTCTCCGAAATCGTGTCTAATACGCTCATAGGAGTCATGTTGATTAAAACCTTCACCTGATAAGAAAGCCGCTGTATACGCTGTCATTTTCGCTTCATTCTGTCTTGCTTTCTCTGACCAAAGGAATTCATCGGCCACAGAGGAATTCTCAATCAATCCAATATTATCCCAAGGTTTAAACATACCGATTTCTTTTAAGAATTGAGCTGCTAATCGTTTATCAAAAAATAAATCATCGTAACATTTTAATCCTTTCAAGATGGCTGGCACAAACACCTCATGGGGCGAATCCACAATGACATTTGATGATCGTATCCAGTCTACGATAAAATCGATATATACTTTGTCAGACTCTGCCAATTTCTGAGTAAGCGTTGGTAGCATTTTCAAAGCTGTTTGAGAAAAGGTGCCCAAAACAGGATCTGCATGCGTATGGTAAAATGTAACAAGGGACTTCATGCGACCCAGAAATTCGGTATAAGTTGGATCACGCGAACGTATGGATTTGATGATACCTGCAATCTCATCGCATTCTTCAGGTTCTCGTAAAAGCCATATATCAGACCCTCTAACATCCATGCTGGGAATAAAGTGAATGTTGTCGGATACTAAATGTAAAAAGGTAGCATGACGTTGCAATGAGTTGGGTTTTTTCGTTTTAAAGGCAGTAGAAGCTAGTTCTTCAAGAGACACTGTTGTGTTATTTTTAATATAAAATTTATAAAGCTGGTCCAAATCTTGGTGAGCCATTCCTTTAACTGAGTTGACCGTACGCTGGTAATATTGAATCGCTCGGTTGTAAGCAAGAGGTATAGTGTTTAAAAGGCCATTAGAATCAACGTCGTTTGGTTTAAATGAATCAACTACTGACTGCGAAACCTGCTCAGACTTGTAAAACTCTTTTACACAAAATGCCACGCTATCACTTTTAACTTCAATTGTCTTTCCATTTCTTAACATGATTGTCAACTGTTGTAAGCCACCACTTATCCTTTTCTGTCCAACTACCATACCACTATATTGACCATTTCTATTTCAAAGTGTTAAGACCTGTACCTCCAAGAAAGAGTAAAGTCAACTAATTTTACCTAAATGCTTCAACGTAATCACCGATTTGTATTAATGGTAAGTTAATTACAGGATCTGCCGAGATCGAAGAAGGCAATTCAATAAAACTTGAGCTCAAGTCGCCTTTGCCCTCTGAAAGTATTTCAATGACTGGCTGCGTTTTAGGTACAGAAGAACTTTTCTGTCTTAAAAGTTCTTTGGATAACTGTCTACATCTGGGGATGTTCCTTGAAGCCTGTCGAGCTATTAGTCTCAACATAATTCTATTTATAAAAAAAAAAAAACATGGATGCAGTCTTCATGCTAATGAAATTACCAGCCTTTTCTGTGACCGTTTTTTATGTAAAAAGCCGCTTGACATATTTTTATGCCATTACTATTTGTTTGATGAGCTACAGTTTATGTTTTTCTATAGCCGTATGAGCTCATTTCTAATATGCAAAATTTACTGTCTGCTCATTATAATTGCTACACAAACGTTGATGGTGTTTTTTTTAAAAAGAAAATTTATTTCTCGTTGTTTGCTTCCTTTTCCAACATACGAGCTTCTTCCCATAGAGTGTTGCCAGAGCAGGCACATACCATTTTTGTATTTTCAAAAGCACCAGCGCTTCTTGCAATGATACCGCATAAAATACCATTACCACTATTTCCGTCTTTAGTGTTGCTCTTCAAATCATCTTCATTTTCAGTAATGACCATGCTTCTTCCAATGATATCCCATACTTTAATACGAGTGCTCTCAAGGATAAGATCTCCCCAGCCATTTTCATCTACTTCAATATTACCCAAATCACCCACATGACCAGAGGACACACCGTCACCATGTTCTACTTCAGTAGGGTTGTAATGCTCGCCGGTGGACTTCCAACCGTGCTCAATATTACCGGATTCGTGAATATGAACACCATGTTTACCAGGAGATAAACCTTGAATAGTTAAATCAATCAAGCAAGTATCATTATCAACCTGGACAAACCTTGCCAGGCCTGATTTTCCAGTAGGCAGTAAGTTATTGGGGTTTTCGCCATAACAGTCAAATATGCAAACAGCAGCGCCTGAATGCCCTTGACCATCAGGTACGCCTTGTCCACGAACAATAACAGTGCGTCCAGTTTCTTTTAGTTTTCTAGAAACAACAGAAGGAGGTGCTATTAAAGCCTTTCAATATTAAAACTGTCCTAGTATGTGATCGGCCTACTTATTACCTGTTCCTTCCACAAGAACCTTTTTTGTCTCAAGGTCAACGTCAAATGAACTCACGCCTGTCGTTTGTAACAGTGTCAATTGACCGTCAAATCATGCCTTTATTTACATACTTGCCTGGTGTCTTTTTTAATACTTTTGTGACATCTTTAACACAAGACTACTCGAAAATAAAAAAAAAAATCTTAGCCAAGTAAAAAGTGAAAGGTTGGAGCCTTTACGTACTTCGCATGTCATTTCGACAGCAAACTCTGTCTAACGAAACATTTTTAGATATTTAATCTTCAAAGAGGCAAAATAATTAGTTTTTTACCTTGAATAATTTAGTTGACATTGTAAAGTTAATGGGAGAAAGAAAAGAAAAAAGAAAAACACCCCAACTCAAATATGTATAAGTTTTGATGACAAATTAAACTATAGATACTTTGATTGACTTTGAATATCCGACAAGAGCTTTTTCTTCTATTACTGTCAGCACAAAAGGAGCATTCACAGGTAAATCTGCTTGGGTATTTCCGCCCCTTTTTTAGCAAATTCGGTTTTTTGTCAATCACTTTCTCCTGCTGCTACTACTCTTTACTATTGTTTTTACACTTTAAATTCAGACGCTGTTACTTTCTTTTTTGGACGAATTAAAATTAAATTTTAGACGTTTTCTTACCTTATTTAGACAAACATAAATAGAAATTTGGAAAAAGGAAAACTAATTTTTAGACGAAATGCGAGCTTATTTTTATTCCAAGTATGTAGATATTTGTCTAAAAATTAATTTTTCTTTTTCCAAATTTCTATTTATGTTTGTCTAAATAAGGTAAGCAAACGTCTAAAATTTAATTTTAATTCGTCCAAAAAAGAAACTAACAGCGTCTGAATTTAAAGTGTAAAAACTGTAACTAAAGGATGTTGCTGCTTTTTGAAGCTCAGTCTTTCAAAATTTTTGTTGCCCTCAGGCCTTTTTTTTTTTTTTCATCTCGAGATCTTTTAACTCTGACATTCGCGTTTTTTAATAAAATATGGCTGCAAAGAGACCTTCTGATGCTGAGTTAACTCAAAAAGTAAGGATACAGTCAAACTGAACTTCAGCAGCTGATTTACATTGTGATGTAGTATAATCAATACAAAAATGAACTTCAACAAATTGCACAAAAAATTGGTGAATTAGAATCAGAAGTAGAAGAACACAAGTAATGAAAACATTTAGACATCATAAGCACTGTGCTTATTTACTCCTTATTTTAAAGACTTGTCATTGATAGTATTAAGCCACTTGAGCCTGAGCGCAAATGCTTTCGTATGGTAGGTGGTGTTCTAGTTGAAAGAACAATCAAAGAAGTATTGCCTGCTTTAGAAACAAATTACAGTGGTGTAAGTTCAAGAAAAAAACAATATAGTTAAAGATATTGATGATTTTAACTTTAGATTCAACAAGTTATCGAATCCCTGTTACAATCCTACAAACGTAAAGAAGAAGAATTTGTTGAATTCCAAAAGAAATACAACATTCAAGTTGTCTCCAAGCAATAATTTAGTAATAAAAAGTAGTGTAGATTATATAATCTTGGATTGTCATTCAGGGAAAAGTATAATGTTCTAGGAGGAATCAAACAATAGCACTTTTATAAGTTTATCAATAGTGATAAAATATACTACAAAGATCCTCATCAAGATTAGCTTCCATGAACACCCATTGTCTTTATTTCCTGTCTAAACTTATTTTTTTCCGCCAGAATTACCACCATTGGCAGCTTCAGCTTGTTTTTTCGCAAGGGCAGCCTCCTGCTTTGCACGCATAATAGCAGCATCGCTAAAGGCAGAAATTAACGAAATAGTTTATATAAAAGACCACAATACTAGCTTACTTTTCTTTCTTTTGGGTCAGAGTTTGTCCATTTAAGCTTGTCTTGCCTTTATTTTCTTTCTCCTTTTTCTTAATGTTTTTTAAACGAGCTTGTTCTCTCTGATTACCACCTTAATTTCCATATTCTTTTCAATAAAAAATCTTTATTGCCTTTTTTTTTACATTTATTTCTTTTCTTGAATAAATACTTACGAGTCATTGTTCTTTATATGTAAAGAAGAGTGAAAGAAAAAAAAAGAACAAAAACGAATTTTTTAAAGATGCCCGCGGAGTCATCTGAGGCATTTTTTATCATACACAAAAAAAGAAGCTCAAAAATGGATCCTGGTGCTGCAATAAGGTCTAACTCACATTTTACCAATTCACAGTATAGCGATATTTATTTCCTAACAATGGGACAGTAGTATCAAACATATCATTAAAATGACGTTCGTCATTGCTAATAGGTTAGACGATGATAGTGAATTTGCAAAAGAAGTACTACTGTCTTCGTTTTGAGTAGTAGATCCATTATTATAAAGTCCAGTCTGTGGGTTTGTAACATTTGATTTGCAAGTGAATTCATGCCCTTTTGTAACGCCTCCCTTGAGCTTGTTGATTATATCGCATCCAAATTCATGGCTAGACGTTTGTATATTTAGCCCTCCTCGCACGTCCTTAAGGCTAGGTAATTCCATCTGATCAAAGCTGCCCGTAATATCGACTGTACCATCCACTTGCTCTAATTTTGGAATTGATAATTTCTTCAGTTGTGTATTGTTTGCCAAAGAGATCGCTCCACCTAATGCCTCTAATTCAGGAACAGACACGTTTGTCAATTGATTATTGTTGGATATGGTTAATGTGCCAGCAATCTGAGAGATATTTGGTAGCGAAAGTGAAGTAAATGTATTTGACTCGAATGATAAATCTCCAGTGACTTTTTGTACACGATTAAACCCTATTAACTGCGCAAGATTTCTAAAATCGCCTTGGTATATGCTTGATAAAGACGACAGCTAAATAAAAAGCAAAAAGTAACTAAGAAGTTAGCTTGCAGCCAGCGTTTCCACTTACGTCTAATGTTAAATTAGGAAAGTTCGAAGAAATTGTTATGGCACCGTTGATTTGTTGTAAATGATTCATATTGATATGTTTTAAATAGACGTTATTGGCGATGTGAATATCTTTGATCTTATTAAATGTTAATCCTTCAATTTTATTGGCTGTCGTGTCTGTTACTTTCATGGCTTCAATTTGGGACAGGCCAGAAGGAAACAAGATGGCATCCAATGATGGTTCTACTGAAATATCTATTGATCGTACAGCAATTAACTGGGTCAAGTCCAATCGTTTGAGCTGCTGATTATCCTGGAACTTGAGTTCACCATCGATCTGACGAAGCCCTGCTAATACAACCTGTGACAAGTCCGAATTTCCATTGAATATTAAATCCCCTTGAACGTGCTGAAGTTGAGATAGGTTAATTACACTCTCAGATGTCATATTTTGTATAGTGATTGTGCCGTCAAATGTTTGACAGTGTCGAATAGAATCTAAATCTTGCTGGGACTTGATGTGAATAGGCCCTGAGCAACCATGACTAGCTGATAGTACTGCGGATATTGATATACTAGCAACAATCAATGTTTTTGAAAGAAGAGTCATATCGAAATGAATAAAAGAGTGAATTAGACCATAGTTTAGCTTCATTTTTATATGATTATTTTTAAGGGAGCTTGAAGGAGACAAAGGGTTATACTCACCTCCTTCTACTCTCCTCTTCTCCATCTATATATGAATTCCGAAAATATTAAATATCTAAAAGGGATTAATTCTCAAACACTATTTAATAAAACTCGATTACACTTTTACATTTTATTTTTGCGTGTGTGTGTGTGTTTTTTTTTTTTTTTTTTTTTTTTTTGTAAATAAGGGGCTGTTGGGTGGATGAATGAAGATGGAATCCCTTTCTTAAAGGCTAACATTTTACTAGAATCTTCTTGGCGGTCTTCCACCAAATCTGTTGTTATTATCTCTGTTATAAGGTGCAGGAAAAGGTCGTCTTCTATCATTTAAACGTCCCCTATCTCCAGGGCGTCTATCTCTTGCGAAAGGGCGTTTTTGTAACATAGTTGGAGGAGGCCCAACATATATTGCCACATCCAAATAATCGCCTATGAAAAATTTAAGTTCTTCCAAAGTCTTTTTTTGATCTTCAGTAGGATTGACAGCGACTACACGTCCAATATCTCTACTGGTGTATCTTGCAAGTTCTGCGTCAAGATAAATTAGACGAAATGCTACTCGCGCGTCAGGTTCTCTAGCTTCAGGAATCACTTGTTCAATTAGCTGTGCGAGTTCTTCTAATGTAGCGTTTTTCCTATAGCATCTGTGAGAATCTATAGATCTTTTTATTGCTGGGGTTTAGCATTACCAAGTATAAAGACTTAATTCCTCAGGGGGAACGGAATCAATAGTATATTGACTGATGCTATAATAATTATGTTAGCATTCTGTGCTATCTTATTTGCTAAATACAGATATCTACGGATTGTGACCACCATTACGGTAAAATACTCTTAATAAGAAAGGACAATCCTACAAAGAGTAAGTAAGAATGTACAATATATGATTATTTAAACTTACCTTTTCACGATCTACAGTAGATGCCATTATAATTAAATTGGGTTTAAGACAAAGTATGGTTCTGTTTTGAAAAATAACTATTAAAATTTCGTGACTTGAAACCTCTCCTTCTACTATTGGAGAGATTGAATTTTGAATGAAAAAAAAAAAGAATATGGTTTATTCAAGAAAGTAAATAATTAGATAATAATGGTTTCTTTAAGTCATTAATAGATTATATATATACAAAATAATAAAGTAATTAAAATGAAGTTTTACATAGTATGCTCTTCTTCGTCTTTGTAAGAAAGCTTTGCTTTATTGCTTTCCACATCATCCATGAACGCACGGGAAACACCACCAATAGGTTGAGAGCCCTTCATTTCATCATCCGTCTTTTCATATGGCAGAACCAAGTTGAGAACAATGGATGTGATGCCTGCAATAATATAGCCTGTACTGATAACAGTATCCACTGCCTCCATTAGACCTTCAAGTGCTTCGTTTTCAAAGGTAGGTAAGACATAGCTAAACCAATCGGGGACAAGCGTCACACCCAACGCAAGAGCAAGAGATGCAGCAACAATGACACGGTCTCGTCGGGTCCACTCGAGATATCCCAAAATACGAATGCCTGAAGTTGCAACAGAAGAGAACAAGTAGACCGTCATACCACCAATTAAGGGTGAAGGGATAGCTAAGAAAGCAGCAGATATCTTGCCAAAGACACCGCAAATAATCAGAAGGGAAGCGCATACGACACCAGCCCGACGGTTAGCACAGCGAGTAACAGCAATGATACCATTATTTTGACTGAATGTAACAACGCCCATACTTGTACCGAGGCCAGAGAAAATACCAGAGATACCATCGGCCAATAAACCACCTTGGCATCTTTCTGAGTATACTTTTCCTTCAATAGGTAGACCAGAGACATCGCAAGCGGCGGTCAAATCGCCAATACATTCAATAATCATGTCTAGCTGAACGAATAAGAAAGGAATGATGCCAGGACCATAAACTGACCATTTGAAATGTTTAACCCATAAGAAGGTACCAACAGGCGCAGCAATAATTCCAGAATTATCAAACATACCTACACCAGCGGCAATAATACAACCAAGCAATAAACCGATGACAACAGAGACATTCTTGAGGAAAACAGACCCAACTAATTCAATAATAATGATTGTGAAAAAGACCGAAGCACCTAACGCGAAATTGACAGGACCACCCCATGGTTGAGCATTGGGAGCAGCGTTGTTGGGGCAGAGCATAAAATTACCAGAAGTTGGTCTGCTCATACATGGACCAGATCCACCAGCCCAATTAGCCATGCCTGAACCCAATAGTGAAGTACCGATTACGCAAAGTACAATTCCCATGACAATCTTGGGGAAAATTTTACGAATAACGCGAGGAGGCAAGAAACTAACAGCAAAAGATAAAAGAGAACATATCATCTGATATAGATAAATTAGAAACCTTTGATTATGTGTTGAATAAAAGTCTGTTTTTTGTTTTTTTATGTACCTGAGTGCCAAGGATAGCCCCAAAAGCATCTGGACAAGGCAAATAAGTCATTGTTCCATCTGCAGCAATTTCGGTGGGGCAAGATCCACTTTTATACATGTTTTTAATGATAGCCTGAGCTGAGGCCAAGTTAGCAAATGAGACACCTGTAATTTGGAGTAAACCAGCTCCAATATAATAATTTGTTTTGGGAATGCGGAATCGTACAATTTGAACAAGACTATACAAATTTGTATTTGTTAGTATAGATATAATCATGTGGGTAAAAATGCATATACCTCATTAAACCTGAGACAATTAGAGATGCTGAGACCATGTATTGACGTGTGGCGGTATCGAGGTTAAGAAAACTACTGCCAGCACCAGAAATCAAGATAGTTGGTGTAATAATGCCACCAATGACTGCTAAAAAGTCTATATTTAAGAGGTTAATTGCCTGATGTAATAATCGAGGGAAAAGTAGTACTTTACGTTGAACGCCCATCAAAAGAGCAACAATGATAGGAACATCATCGTCAGGGCCATAGAATGGTGATCTATTGGCTTTTTGTTGAAGAAAAGGAATTCGAGGCATGCTATAAAATTAAATTATTAGAAGGCTGCACTCACTGTATTTATATAGCTATATACCAGAGTGCGCGATAGTCATAATCACCGATCCAGCCATCTACTGTTGTAAATTTTGTTTTAACCCGAGACCATCGTGAATCTGTGTTTGTAGTAGTGTTAGGGACTTCAACAGGAGTATACAAATCTTGGGCCTCTTGAGTGCTTTCAATTTGTATCTCTTCTGCTGAATATTTTTTTTCAGAAATTGAAGACATCTAAATGATAAAGATAAAAGAGAGGAGAGAAAAGGTTGTTCAATCTTATTTTATATATGATCCGCATAGTTATCATTTACTTTGTCTATCTGTTTTTTATGCTTTGATACCCACTATTCTACTTGATAATGTTCTACTAAAAAGGTATTGATAGATCGGGGATTTGAAGAAACAAAATTCTCACCAGCTGTTTTTATCTTTTGTATCGTTCTTATCAATTCTAATTACTTGATATGTAGTATTCCCTCACTTAATTCCTATCAGATAGAAACTCACATGCTTGTCACCAATATACCCACTATAATTGTATTATCAGTAATAATAATGGCCAGATTCTGTTCCACAAATGAGCCATTTAAAACAGGTTGCCTCACAATATTATAACCACCATTTAGTTGCCTGACATCCATCATAGCAACAAAATCACTTTGAAAACCAGCTAATGATATCATTTCTTCAACAATTTTTACGTAGATACGACGCTTTTTTTTTTTTTTTTTATTTCTCTCAATGAACCTGGGAAGTGGATATTAATGTTACCAAGTATACGCGGTATTTTATGCCACCATAGTACATAACACACCCTAGATTTATATTTTGTACGCTTATGCTAGACAAAAAAACAAGACTTCTGGTGATAATTAGTGTGTAATGCACTAATACCACTGCCTAAAAAATTGAAATGACGCTTTTATTTAGAAAGAAAACCATCATAAACTGAATATTATAGTTTTGCATAATTAATAATAGTAGTAATAGACTAGCATGTCACGAAGTTTAAAACGTTTTAGAATTATTGCGGATTATTGGTGCAACAGACTACTAAAAACCAAATATACCCACAAGTGTATATTATTATTATTATTATTTCGCATGTAGCCTATATACGTCTTTATTGCAACCAAGTTGACAATCTTATATTTAAAATAGCACGCCTTTGTTTACATAATATTTAAAAAACAGGAAATTGACAGTCTGATCACGTGGCACATAAAGTGAAAAAATGGAAAGGGGTATTTTTTGAGATTCTTTCAAAATATACTATATGTATTTCACAGGCTCTATTATAATTATACCCCAGCTAAGCTGTTATTTTTTTTTTTTTTTCCAATAAATAAAAAAGCTCCTCTCTCTTCTTTTCGTTAGTCAGTAAAAAAAAAAAAAAATGACAGAATTCATGAAGATTGATCTATCAGATTTTGATAAGAGAAAAGATGAAATCGCCAAAGATTTAATGAAAGCAGCTTCTGAACATGGATTCTTTTATGGTAAAAAAAAAAAAATAGAGCTTATTTTTTGAGACGTCAAGAACCTAATAATATTTTTTTTTTCAAGTTGTAAATCATGAAATCCCTGTACAAAGTATACGCCAAATGTTTGATGCTAGTCAATCTTTCTTTGAACTACCCGAAAATACAAAAGAGGACTACCATATGGATCATCCAAGAAATGCAGGCTGGGAAAAGATAACACAGGTAATGTAAAAATATAGAATGACAATATTTTTAAAACACCGATCACCATACTAAGTATGTGATCAAATATACCGATTACCACTCACTAATACCCAATGACAAATATAAAATAGATTCGCCCAACTACAGGTGTAGCAGATCTTAAAGAGACAATTCAACTTACATTTCACAACTCTTCTGATTTAAGACCCTCTCATGACCATGTTCCTGGTTTTAATAATATTGCAGATATATTCATGGAAAGCTGTAACAACGTGTCTCAGCAGCTTTTAATTTGTTTCGCTATTGGGCTGGGCTTTCCTAGTGATTTTTTTACTCGCTGTCATGATGTCACTCAACCAGATTGTCTCAATTCTCTACGCTGCATGCGTTATTTTGAACATAAAAATCAAAAACAACAGACAAGAACTTCCAACATTGGCGCCTGTCGTGTAGGCGCTCATAATGATATCAATACATTTTCTTTATTGTTTCAACAGCCTGGACAAGAAGGTCTTGAAGTTTTTCTGAACAATACATGGACTCCAATAAAGCCAAAAGAAGACGAAATTGTCTGTAACGTGGGAGATATGATTGTTCGTTGGTCTGATGATCGTCTTCAAAGCAATGCTCATCGTGTTAGAAATCCTACCTCTGAAGATGAGTATCAAGGCCCTCGCTATGCTCTGGAATATATCAATGAAGCTAATAGATCTGTTATCATCCAAGGTCGTACAAAATATACACAACCGATTACTGCTGGTGAATTTCTAATGATGGCCATGGAAAAGAACTATAGAGAAACAATCAAAGATCAAGAAATTACACTTACAGATGTAGTAAATTCACCAAAGGTTTCAAATAGCAGTACAACGTCCGGAAACACACCCTCTGAAGATGCCACCATAAAGCCACCAGTCTTAGTGATTGTCTAACATACACCTACCGATCATCTTTCTTTTTCACTTGTAGATATTTTCAGTTCAACCTAATTCTACTTTTCTTTTTAACAAAAACCAGCGGCCGCAGATAACCCGCTATACCAAACTGTGTACATTCTTCTTTTCTTCCTATATACTTTTTTTGTTTATTACTATAGCTTATCCCCCACCTATCTTCCCTCCCCCCCCTCTTTTTTTTTTCTTTAAAAATACTATTAATCACTCAACGTCTTCATTTTTCATATTCTCTATGACTGGAACCACACATGAGTCAAATAGTCTTAATTATTAACATACAGTTGAGCGGGACCAGAAGCACAGAGGCATAAGTTTTCTTTTCTGTCAAGAAACCCAATTAGCTTACTGTTATAAGTGAAAGTCTTTTTTTTTTCATCTACAGAATAACATAATATGAAAGAGGCAGGTAATAGCTAATATTATTGTCAAAGTGTTTAGTGTTATTTTCTGTTATTCATCACTTTTCAAGTACGGTATTACATTGGTCATTCTTGAGTAACGAGAGACAAGTTTTGATAGCCTTGAGTTTTAGCAGTATTCTATTAGTTATTCTCTTCATAAGCACTATAGAATTAATGAGATCGAATATGAAAGGTTTTCAATCAAAGAGATAACTGCTGAATTAATCTCTCTAGTATTAATGCCTTTTAGAATCCACAAGCTACTGTAATTACATATACGGTACTATTTTTTGAAGTGTGGCAGTTGATTGTTGGATACTCCTAAGACCTGAAGCCTTTCTACAACGTGAAGCATAGTTTAGACATTACATGGTTGAGATACATCCAAAGATGTTCAATATGTGTGCATGTAATCCGCGTGACATAAAAAAGTCTCTCATGTTTTTTGACAGGAAGCACGAGACAGTGTGTACAATATTAACATAACGGTTCACAAATCGTTTAATTCAAGACGATGCGAATTTTATTTTCCAATACGTGCGCGGAAATAGTCTCCCATAGCAACCATAACAAGAGTTTGCCAGATACCTAGACCAATACGAGGAACAACACCTCTGTAGAAGCCCTTCAAACCATTATTAGCATAAATATACTTCGTAGCAGATCCTATTGTCATCTTTTCAGGTCTTCCTTCAGCTTTCACTTGACTTTGCATTTCAACACGAATAACTTCAAGAGGTTGATTCCAACAAGATAAGGCACCAGCGAGAATAGAGGCTAAAGCTTTATCCAAATTATCGGCAATACCTTTTTCACCATGTCTTGCTTTGACAATTGCATCTTGAGCAAATCTGGCAATACCAAATCGAGAAGCCCAATTAGTGCACTGTCTTAGGGCAACGGCGTTGACACCTTTGTTGATACCTCTAATACCTTCTTTTTTGAAAATGTCTGCAGCAATTTTGAAAGTCGATTCATTACCACCTATAGAGTATTATTGAGAATAAACATAAAACTCTTTGAATTGGTTGCTGTATATACCTGCTTTCTGTCTAGTGACTTCAACTGTCTTCATGAATGTACAAAAACCCATTGTACTGTATGCTTGAGCAATACCGCCGCCCATTCCACCAACAATACCGGCCTATCATTTTAAACCGAATAAATCGCCATCTTTGTGAAACGCAACTACCCCTCATCAATTGAAATTTTATCTTACCACAAAAGGCGATGCACCAGCAGCAGCTGAACGATATTCCAGTTCTGATGCAGTAAACAACAAGACTGCACCTTTAGTAGATGCTTCAATCCAAGCCCACGGGATTAACCCTTGATAAAAGCCGAAAATACCACCTCTGCTATAGATTGATTTTAATGCTTGTAGCATAGGCTGCCCTCTATTGGCAGCCATCTGAGTCTTCATAACTTCAAAAGGTTGGCCTAGAGTTGAAGTTTCAAACATGTTTAAGGCTATTTGTTGTCAAAATATTTAAATGTGAGCTTTTTGACAACAAAGCTATCAACATTTCTTACCTGCTCCAAGCAACAATGTTTGATATGAAATAGGTTTCTTTTCCAAAACTGTATTGGGTTTGACCATGGGTATTGTTGTTACTGTGGTGCTCATATTATCAATAAAAAAATCACGTAGTAAAAAGAGAAGAAGATGGTTTTTTTCTTTATTTTTTAATTTTATTTTTTTTTTAATTTTCATGTGCCTTCTCACCCTACCGTTTTTCTCATTAAAAATCATTAAACAACCGGTTTAGATGAATTTCACACACCAAAGTTAAAGGCCTGTGCTTAGAAATAGCAGACTTTCTTGCTCTCGTATACTAATAGCTGGTATCTTTCAAAAAAAAAAAGTTAGGCGTTTCATAATGAAGTAATCATGGAAAAGCATCGCGTAGATAGTTTGTCTTTAAAGAGTTATAACTTGGTATTAAAACACCATTTCATCTAGAGAAACACTTGTTTTATGCTAGTATCCTGCGAATCTTAGTACTAGAACGAGACTATTGGGACCTCAAACTTCAACTTTTTTTCTATTGGCATAGAAACTGTTGGCATTTTCCTTTTTTACATTGATTTTATATGCATTAATCTTAGTGTGCACTGCTCCTATATTCGCGCAGTGTGCAATCACTGTGCATTTAGCAAAATCCTAATTTTCGTTGAAAAAAATGGCATGCCTCCCTTTTACTTTATGCCAGAAATGAAGTATTAAGACTGATTCTTATTTGTCTCGATGGAAAACTTCAATTTTTGTCCCATTTCAACTATAGACTTGTTGTTTTGATTTAACAAAATTGGAAAGAGAGTATTGAGCGTAACATATGGACATTTTCATTATTCCTTTTGTCCGAAAAGGAGCTTTATTTTTAAACTGGGAAAATAATTTGATTGGATAAAAAATAATACTAAAAAATTATTGCAATGCAGACTTTTTAAATAAAACGCGCTTTGTTTTTTTTTTTTTTTTAGTTTTTATTTTTTTAAAAACAAATAAAGAATAATTATGGCTCTTAACAGAAAATTGAGTAAGTATATTGAGCTTTATTGAACTATGAAATATCTAATGCTATGAGTCAGAGTTAAACACTGGTGCTGAAATCCCTGTCATCGGTCTTGGAACTTGGCTATCAAAGCCTGACGAAGTTAGAAAGGCTGTCAAATATGCACTTGAAAATGGCTATCGTCATTTGGATTGTGCTTATGTCTACTGTAATGAAGACGAAGTCGGTCAAGGTATCCGTGAGTCTGGTGTTTCTCGTGATGAAATCTTTATAACTTCAAAGGTAAGTACCTGAGCAAAACCCGAGAATAAGGGCTCATCATCAACTTTTATAGCTCTGGAATACCCATCACCGTAAAGAATACGTTAAATCTAACGTTAAGGCCACTCTTAAAGCGTTGGGTGTAGACTACCTCGACCTCTACTTGGTTCATTGGCCTGTTTCATTCAAGGTAAGTCATCTTTATTACTCTTGCAGTTTAACTCTAATACAATTTAAAGAATCAAGGGTCTCCCGAGGAAACTCCCGTTGTACCTAACATGGAATATAATATTCCTAAAAAGTATGTCTTCATGTTTGAAACAGAAAATTTTTGTTAAACTAAAAAATCAATTAGGGACGGCGTCGTTCAAGTAGAAGAAGTTGATCCTTTAGAAACATGGAAGGCAATGGAAGAGCTTGTCGATGAAGGCCTAGTTAAAGCCATTGGTAAGTTGAACTACAATCTTGAAGAGTTTAAAGCTAACTGAGAGCATAGGCCTCTCTAATTTTAACATTCAAAAAACTCAGCATATCTTGGACAACTGTAGAATTAAGCCCGCCATGAACCAAATCGAATTACATCCCGCTTTACAGCAGCCTGAACTTGTTGATTTCTTACATAAAAACAACATTCAAGTTACTGCTTATTCCCCATTGGGTAACAATGTTTATGGTGAGGAACGTATAGTTGATGATCCTGCCATTGTGAATATCGCCAAGAAACTGAACAAGTCTCCAGCTCAAGTCTGTATTGCTTTCGCCGCCCAAAGAGGTCTTATTGTTATTCCAAAATCTGTTACCCCATCGCGTATTTCAGAGAACTTTCAAGACTTTATTCTTGAAAAGGAAGATTTTGACTCTATCGCATCGTTGGGATCAAGAAACATACGTTATAATGATCCTGGTGTCAAAGATTGGAATTGTAGTATTTTTTAACTCATTAAAGCTTAAATAAAATTAGGTTGTGAGTAAACGTACCTCATTCTACACAAAATATGTCAAATGAAGGGGAAAGGCTCTGCTGTATTTATAATTTGCCAAAATGCTTTGATTTACTGGAGACTGACAAATGCTAACATTCTAGACGCACATTTTAGATATCATATTTGATTTCACCTGATATTTTATAAAGAGAAATTGATACTAACTTAGAGCGTTATTCTGGTGGGGAGAGTACCAGAGATTTGAAAATTAAAAAAAAAAAAAGAAATCAGGAACAAATGGCAATGTTATAAAAAACGCCTAAAAGCTTCTGAATGAAAGTGCCAGTCTTAGTATCGCTAATCACCATAGATATCTGTATGGTTATAGTGTTAATATTTTATGTATTTGTGGCTTCTGGTGCACTATACGGTTAGTCGACTTCTTCCAGTATTTACAATAGAATTTAAAAGAAAAAGAACGGGAAGCACGACTTGAGTAAGTCAAGGAAAAACAGGGACACTACTATGCCTTGTTCAAATCTGCTCAGGTTTATATAGTCGTTTTAGTTATTTTGCAGAAATTCAGGGTAAGCTAATAACTAATAGACTGTCAACAGTGACAGCTACCGATGACCACAATTGATCGCGACAGTATAAATACCTTGTGACCCCTCTGTGTTAAAATTGTTACCTCGACGACTTCTAAGAATTTAACTAGTTCGGAGTAAGTATTTAAATAGATCATGAATGCGGGTGTGCTTTCACTAATGCATTTATATATATATATATATATATATACAACCATGTCATATTAGCGCAGTTCTATTGGTACTTATACAGTGGCTTAGAGTAAGCAAAGTAAATAGCCCTATCTATCAGTAATTGCTTACATATTTTGTGAGGGGAGGGATATCTTCGCTTTGGTTTTTCCTATACTTAACACAGATTTCACAATATTGATAAATTAAACAAAAGAAAAAACTTATTTTAAGCAACGAATATGTAATTATAGAGCACATAGACTTATTTTAGATATACCATTTACCTGCTGTTGACAACAGGCCGGTATTCAATCTTCTCTTAGAATATTGATTTTTTATTGTTCAGTTTTTTCTTTATGTATGTTATCGTCTTTTTCCCCTACATAGACAGTCTCTTTTATCTGGATATAACATCAATTACGCCCTTGTTTCTCCTGCGCGTAAGTTTTTTATTCATCTGTTTGTTTTTTCTTTAAAAATTCGCTTTCATTTCTCCATCACTGCTGAGCATTGGCATAGGTCTGGATTGCACGTTGCAGTCTTTTTATTCCTATTCCTTATAAGATATACTTTAATAGAGTTCAATTAAATATAATATAACCTTTTATACACTTAATTGCATACGCCCCCCACACTCCCAAACTAAACCCCTTCTTTCCCAAACACCTCCTTTGAGAAACTTAAATTTTGAACTTGAGATATACAAATGCTTATTTTTACATGATACATATTTCATTCGCGGACTCCTCTCTCTTCTTTTCTTTTTTATATTTTGTTTTTCTTTCAATATCTCCTTCTCTTGTTTGTTTTTTCTGCAAAATATAATGAATAACACAAAGTTTGACTTATGGTCACCACCTACATTAGATTTATCATTGGATTCTTTCTCAAATGATATATTTAAAGAGTTTGAAAAAAAAGCAGGAAACAAAAATATAAACAAAGCAGCGAGTGAATACGCTATATCACCATCAACCGAAAGTCACCACAACCAGGTGAATAATACCACAGATACAATTGATACGAATACAGCAGATGTAGCTCACAGTAACGTGAATTATGCCATTCCAACGTCGCCGGTCTCTTCTTCTGTTACTCTACCACAATCCGAGCGAGAAACAGTCGAAGAAGCAACTTCAACTACCAATTTGTTTCGTAGATCCTCAACATTCCTGAAAAACAAACTATCTTTAAATACAGGAGATGCAAACAGGAATAGCACGGTATCCAATTTATCAACTCAACAAGTGGAAGATATTTCTAGTGTTATTTCACGCCAATATCCACCCAAGCCTTTACAATACTCACCCATTGTTGATCCTCCTTCAGACGACATTAAAATAATCCAAACTTCTTCACCATCATCAGGAGTAGTCCAACAAGAAGAAAAGAAACCTTTAAAGGATCGCACTCCTAATACGCCTAAAAAACGTACATTTTTTTCTCTACGCTTCTGTTAATGTCTACTATTATTATTAAACACTTTATTATTTGTCATTTAAAAGTGCTCTCAAATAGTTAAACAGCACAGCCTTTTTTTGTTTCTCTTTTTTTCCTGTTTGGGAACTCTCGTGTTATATTTGCAGATTATGCATTTGGTTGTACTTTGGAAATTAATTAGTCTAATTGTTAGTCATATAAAATTTCGCAAGATTAGTCTTCATATTCTGTGCGCTATGTATAATACGGTATGCTAAAAAAAAAAAAAGTAACAGATGGGCAAATAGTTAATGGATTTTAACTGCTTTCTCCTAGCCAGATCAAGACGGTAAAGGAGGGGAGGGGGTGAGTATTTTCATGATCAAAGAGAAAGAAGATATTGATAGGATACCATAAATTTAGATCTACGCAGCAAACATTCGGTAAAAGGCTTTTATGTATGTAGGTGAAGGTCTTCTGCTGTAGATGATGATTTATAGAACAATGCTAAATTAACTTTTTACAGAATCATTATGTACAGTAAACAATCTCACAAACCAATTAAAATCAATTCCTCATTTTCAGAACAAAGGTAACAATCTTGATCGCATAACAAGATCAATTCCTTTTTTGGGAAGCATCGGCCTCAATATTTGACCAATATTTTGCAAATCGAATAGACTGAGCGTAACAGAAAAGAGAGGAAAAAAATAAAAAAGACAGAATTCAAAGTACTATTAGGTGTTCATTCTGATTTGGCTTTTGCTCAATATCTGTGACCTTATTATTTGTTTGTTCTGTAAATTTATTTATTCTTATCTTCATGTTGTTCAACACAGGAACTTCTCATACAAGAGAAATATAGAAATTCTGGCAGTTTCTAATCTTGCTCGACTTTGCTTTGAAACCTAAACTTATTTTTTGACATGTAAAATCGACGTGTATCCAGTGCCCCGCCAAAGAAAAACGAAAACGAAAATAATGGTATATATAGTATACCTGTCCCTTTTTTTTTTTTTTTTTTTTTTTTGAGTTGCAGTATTTTATCAAGCAAATTTTTTTTACCACTTTTAATGGAATCAATGCCTAGTAATGATTGTGCGAATCCCCTTTTACGCGACTGGGTTAAAGAATGGATGGACGCTGCAGGTTCGCGCTCTGTGAAGTCCTACTATACATATAAAAAAGTAATAGTAACCATATACACTCATACTAAAGCATTACTAATGTAAATATTTTAGGCATATGAATCTATATTGAAATGTCCAGTCGAATTCAGCCACCCTTCTGAAGCTATTTGCTTAGCAGGAGTTGGCGAAAAAATGGTCGAACGATTTGAAGAGAAAATGCGAATGCACTGCAAAAAGCACAACTTACCTATGCCTCCACGTTCAACAAAGAAAGGTAGATTGCTCAAAAATATAGATCTTGCTGTATTGCTACTAATCATAATGTACAAATAGCCAAACGAAAAAGAGACGGCACAACTGAATCTGACGCTGAAGCCGATTCCAGTTCTCAGCCTCGTCGTGCCAAAACAACAAAAGCTTATATCCCAGGATACAGAACAGGTGGCTACGCAATCTTATTGGCACTTTCTGATCTGCAAAGGGTCGATCGTACTACTGCTACCAAAGATCAAATTTGTGTGATGGCTCAGGATTACTGCGATGCTTCATTCACATTAGCTGATCCAGGAAAATCATACACTGCCTGGAACAGCATAAAGACTTTATGTGAAAAAGGATATGTTTGGAAAAACGGTAAACCAGCAAAATTTTCACTAACAGAAACAGGTATAGAAATGGCAGAAAAATTAAGAAATGTCCATAGTTCAGCATCCTCACAACTAGATTTTCCACAAAACACTCCACAACAGTCTTCTTACGCCGAATCGTCTTTTGCTTCAATAAATCCCTCAACCGCACGATCCATTAATGCACGAAGAAAGCCAATGGATGAAGAAGATCTTTCGTTTCTATCGTCACCTACCTCAATTAGCAACCAAACGACAAGCATGTCGGGAAATGCCAATAGCACACAGCATGGTGGAAGAGGCGCGGGGAAAGTTGCAAGTAGAGGCGCAGGCAGGGGCCGAGGAAAAGGACGTGGCAGAAAAGGAGAATCTACTGGAGCTATGCTAGATAGAATATTAGCTGAAATGGGAGGTGGAGATGACAATGATTCAAACGCACCAGATATGAGCCATTACGTTTTGAACCCTAGCAAACACCAAACTATTTCTTTAAACGGCCGTACAGCAAGTAACACCAATACACCCTCATCAGCAAAAACGAGTAGCAATAGCAATTCCCTTGATAATAGCAACATAAACAGCAGTATTAATCCATCAACGCCAAAAAGCAGTAACAGTGATATAAACAGTAGTAAAAACTCGTCCGCATCATTAAGGAGTTTTTTCAACAGTAGCACGAGTAGTCACTCTACTCCTTCTACCAGTAATAGAACTAGCAGAGATAGCACTCCTATTCTGAAAATACCCAAGCATTTATCTTCAAAGTCTTCATCCATCACCAGCTCCAATAGGTCGACTTTTGCTCAAAGAGTTTCCAGAGCTGAAGACAATAATGAGTTTGACGACCTGTATTCAAAACCACTTCCCAAAGCTCCACTCTCAGCATCGAAGGAGATGCCAAGTAAACGACAATATAATGTTGACGAATTTGAAGTTGATCTTACACTATCGTCATTACCCAAACTAAACCCAAACACACAGCCTTCCAGAACAGAACCAGACATTGTAGACCTTATATCCTCACCCGAAATATCTCCTGCTTTAAAACCACAACAAAGTTCTGAATTTCTTTTTCAAGATGATTTCGACAACGACTATTTCCCACTTTCACAGTCGCGCAACGAACAAATAATCAACGACACATTTCATTACACATATCTTAATAGCTCAAAGGAACACGTGAGACATGTGACTATGGCAGATACTCAATGGATTGATGGTCAGCCTGCCTACCTTGTAAAGTTTTATTCAAAGCAGTCCAACCATCCAAAAGCACGAAAATTAACACAACAGATTATGGAAGGCGAATATGCAACCGGATATGCTTACGATAATACATTAGATACTGTCTGTCCTGGGTTACCGGCGACTCCTGTTTTGCCACTGCACCAGGAACAACAGAACACTATGTTTTGGCCAAATAAGTCCTCTCAGACAAGTATACCGGCGAGCCAATTGTCCATCAGCCAAAAAACAAGCAGTCAAATGATGAATACTCAAACGGCAGATACTCAGGCTGTGGATTATGATACTTTAATAGAGAAAGAGTCTTGTGATAGAATGTTGCCTAGTGAATACGAGATTTTCTTGGTGCTGGATAATCGAGAAATCCAAATGAAGACGAATCGGGACTATTTTCAACAACGATTAGCATCTAAGGGAGTGAATTGTCTCACCAGGTCGTTGGATTTAGGTGATGTTCTTTGGATTGCGAAGAAAAAAGGTACCCAAGCACAGACAAACGAACTTGTGTTGGGCTATATTGTTGAGCGGAAGAGATTGGATGATCTGGTGACGAGTATTAAAGATGGTCGATTTACAGAGCAAAAGACGAGATTGAAAAATTCTGGAATGGATAAGGTGATATACGTTGTGGAGGAATATAACCGTGAAGAAGCTGAAAGGTTTGGTGCTCAAGCAATTCAAACAGCTATGTCCTCTACACAAATCATCGATGGCATATTCTTGAAGAGGACGAACAGTATTGATGAGACGATTGATTACTTGGTATCCGCGACTAACTTGGTGAAAAAGATTTACAAGGACACGACTTTATATTCGATACCTGGACATTTGATTTCACACCAGAACTATCTTGATTTAAAAGCGGCATACAAACGAAAGAAGCAACCAAAGACAGAGTACCTGGTTAATTATCCATTATTTAATCAAATCAATGCGAAAGATGCTTCTACTACTATACATGACATTTATCTTCATATGTTAATGACAATTAGAGGCGTCAATGCAGAAAGAGCTTTGTCTTTAATGAAAGTCTTCCCGACACCTCATTCATTGCTTATGGCTTTCCGAGACAAGACATCCGAGGAAGGAAAACTACTTGCTAAAAATGCTACAGCAGCTCATATTACAAGGCGACGTTGGGGCGTTTCCATTAGTGAAAAGTTATATCAAACGTGGGGAGCATCTAGCTATCCGAATATACCAACTGAATCAGATGATGATTTTGAATAATAAAATGTTTGTTTATTTCTGATCAAAATATCTATTAGCTTCAATGTATGACTGCAATCCACCTACGTCGATACGTCCAGAGATAGAGAGAGTGGCTATAGGGAAACGAGGGTAAAGATATGCAAGGCATTTTCCAGTAGCATCATACGCCTCTTTTGGGGCATTTGATTTTTGACACTCCAAGATAAATTCGCGAATAATAGGTATTGATTTTTTATGAAAAAGATAAAAACAGGGACAAGCAGAGCGAGCTTCTGTTGAAGAAGGATCGGGCTTCTCTAGAAAACTAGTGACTACATCATCCTTGCTTGTCTCTAAGATACCAAACTTGTGCACCTCTTCGTCTTTGACTTGGTATGTTGTCACAAGACAGCTTTCACTTGTTTTGTTTCTTTCCTCAAATGTATTTAAAAACTTATTCAACTGGAAATCATGTAAAAACAAAGTATCACCGCCTACAACAAGTACGTTGTCTGAGTCAAGTTTAAAGTGATCAATACCAAACATGATATCTGGAACTGCTCCTAACCGAGTTTCGTTGGAATAAGAGCCATCGCTTACGATGTGATCGAGGGGAATGTTGTTATTCCTGGCCCAAGTTTGGAATCCTTCATAACACGGTGCGTTAGTTACAACATAAATATCGTCTGAAGACTTTATGCCATGTTTGTTAAATAATTCAACCCAATGGGTAATTAGTGCATCTTTTCCGCCTAAAGGCAACAAAGCTTTTGGAATGCCAATTAAATGTTGATATTCAGAAGAAGCTTTTAAATCACGTTGTAAACGAGTGCCATACCCAGCGCCGAGAATTAATACTAAAAGTAAATGTCAGCTTCATTGATTTTGGATATATAAACTCGATGAGTTTGCCTTTCACCATCTTGTTGCAAGCTGGGAAAAGACTGGAAAATTATGCCAGAAGACTAATATATTTTTGCAACACAAGCAATATTTATTTGCAGCACTCATGGTAATTCACCAGGTAGCCATGTTGTATACAAAGTTGAAGTTATTGTATGACAGAATAAAAGTCGTGTCCAGGGAGCAAGAAAGTAATGTTAAAGACAGGGTACGCACCAAAGAAAAGAAGCCAATATCTAATGTTAGTAGGCTTTGTTAGTCAGTATTTGGCCAATAACCCGTCATTGTAAAATAATAGCATCTATTTTTTTGCGTTGTATCACCATGCGGCTTCAGACTAGTCACGGCTTGCAGTTATTCCTGTTGTAGTATGCGACGTTCTCTTTTAAACTTTGTATACTACTCTCCAATTCTTACTGAAGCTATAGTGCGTTTATAGTATCTTACTGGATTCCAAGCTACGTGTCTCCTTTATTTATCTTCCAGCCTTTGTTTTTAACTGCTATATGTTATTTTGTTGTATTGTTTCAATGGGGGGGTTTACTTGAATACAGCTGGTTTTTACCACTGCTTGTTGCTGTATATTTCAATCTGGTTCAATTGGTTATCCAATCCTTTTAAGGAACTTGTGCATTATTTATCTGAACCCTAAGTATCTAATACAGTCTGAAATTACCCTTCAAAAAATAAAACTGCTGATTTCCACTTTTCAGCCAGTATCATATATTTTTAAGATTGCTTATATCTTTCAATGTTTGCACCTTCCCTTTCAGCTTCGCATATTTTTTGTTGTACTATAGCTCATTGATGTCTACATTTGTTGCGAAACAACCTATAGGTATCTGGGTCAGAGGCTTTTTTTTTTTTATTAGAGTCTCAAGTGCTTACAGAAAAAATAAGGGCAGCCATTCCTTGTTATTCTTGAAAAGAAAAACGAAGTTTCGTATCAAAAGAGTTGTTTTATTTCTCTTAAAAAACGTTGTCATTTTGTCAGGTAACTTTCGTTCTGCTTGTATGGGTATTTCGGAGGACCCGAGATCTATTTTTGTTGTTCTGCTTTACAGGTCGTTGATTATGGTGTGATTTATATCACTTTATAGTAAAAGAGAATGAGTATGAACCTCATATTCTTAAATGGTTTCATGTCACCAGCACTGGATTAGATTTTACAGACTATTGATCTAGAAGTCTTTAGGTGGCTTATATATTCACTTGAGTTAAAGTAGCTTACAGGCGCACAAACCTTTTTTTATGATACGATGTTTGCATTGTAGTCACAAATAATCATTTATTAATCTTACAACAAATAACTTTATCAAACGGGTAATATAAAACAGGTATAGCAAGTATAGTAAGAGATGTGGAGGCAGCAGTATATCAATTTCAATTAAGCGTGTCTCTTCTTTTGTGCTCTACGTTTAGCCTTAAGACGTCTTGTACGCTATTGAAGGAATAGTTAAATGATATAATTAAAAAAGCCTAACCTGTTATTGTGTATAACTACCTTCTTCTTCCATTTAAGTCTCACTAAAGTATTAGAAGGGGGTGCATATATGTATTAGAAGGTTTGACTCTTATACTATGTATTAAACTTACTTTCTTTAAAATTATTTTGAGCTAAAAAAAAGAAAGAAAGACGTGCCTACATATTTACAATTGAGCCTATTTATATGTGTCCATTCATGAGAAAAAGAGTAAAGGAACTTGATGTCATATTATCATTAGTTGATATATATGTAAAGTTGTGTGTGAGTGCGTGATCTTTAAAGTTAAACAAGATTAAATTTCTCACACTTGTATATGTATTATTATAACAAGACTTGTATCTACTGTAGAGAACTAAAGCACAACAAGTGAAAAACTTGCTTTTTTATTGTTAATATAAATACTTGTAACTGGTGAGCATTTTAAGACGCAGTATATATCAACTGTTTTCCATGTCTTATTTATGAGAGCAATGACCGAAAGGGCAGAGAGTATGTTACATGTACATGGAGGTAATAAAGAGTGAAATAACATGTAGAATATACCATATTATTATAGCTACTGATATTAAATAATAATTGATGGCCACGGAACCAACAATATATATACACGCATGTTGCAGAATTTAATCATCAAAAGGCAGCCATTGTAAATAACAAGTTATGTAAGATCAACACAGTTAAAGTAAATTATTTCTCAGTTGTAGCTAATACCGTATACTTCTTTATGATCTTACTTGCTTCGAGTCGTCGTTCATTATAAAGAGTAATATATATATATATATATATATCAAAATTACTGCCTAAAGAAATGAAATTGTATTAAACGCAGCTCTCTTGATGTCGTACATACAGGTTATTCTGCGCTAAGAATAAAAAGATACCCCTGAATTTCTCAGGAAGCTGGTGTTGTTGAATAAAGAAGAAGACAATCTTTCAAATACTTCTATAGTGCGTGTAGAAAGACTTATGGAAGACATTGGTAAATATATATAACTTATATACTTTTTGTTATCCCTTGCTTGCGATACCAACGTCTCTTTTATTATATCTAGATGAAAGGAAATGCAGGTAATAGTTTCTACAAATAACAATAATAAGGTGAAAATAGTCAAGACTCGACACCCTAACATACCAACTGCTTTGAAGACGCTTTCTATAATACTCTATACGACAAGCCTATGAAGGTGAGTTTTTTTTTTTTTTTTACAAGAATCAGTGGTTAAGATGAAAACAAAAAAGACTATAGTCTATCTTTGTTCATATGTCGTATTATAATGGAGGTCTTCTAAATAATAGATAATAATTGTTTAAATGTAATCGTGTAATTCAATTTGTATGTAAATGCTTTAAAATTGTATGAGATATATAGGACAGTTGAAAAATTCGACATAAGTATCAAAGA
This sequence comes from Mucor indicus B7402, assembly GCA_000697295.1. Taxonomy (NCBI): domain Eukaryota; kingdom Fungi; phylum Mucoromycota; class Mucoromycetes; order Mucorales; family Mucoraceae; genus Mucor; species Mucor indicus. Next base: position 40,730 of record JNEK01003082.1, read on the forward strand.
ACCCATTGTACTTTAGATTATCGCCTCCGAAACAAGTCCAGATTTGGAGCCTTCCTGTACAACTTGTTTTCAAGTCGGTTACTGTCTAGAATTTAGCTCCCAAATGTTATGTGTATCACCCTTCATTCTAGAAACTTCTTGTTATAAGATCAAAAAGAAGCAGAAAACTATAATATACGCAAAATTTATAGTGCTACGAAAGTTATACTAAATGGGCCTTTGGCTGGTATTGTATATATATATATATATATATTGTATATTTACAAATGCATTCGGATAACATCTTTTTTGCCTTATATTGTATAATATCTTAGCACTGATGTCAAATGATTAAAAAGGACACGGGTACACGATTATTCAGGTGTAAATGAAATACGTACAGAGAGGCATGGCAGAACCTGAGAAGATATTTTAGTGCCAATAGAATTAACTAGCTTTATATCAGTGTATGTATCATAAAACTTTCTTTAACAATAGACATATAGTGCTGCTTTGGACCCTTTGAAAAGTTTAAACAACGCAATAAACTATAAATGGAAATACCTCGCTGCGAAGTCAAAATCTTTTGTTAGTATATATTGCAAGACAAAAGCTGTAGATTTAAATTTAAATGAAAAGGATGAAACCTTGGTCAACCCTTTGGAAATCAAAAGGTTTAACCGGTGTTATGCAAAAAAATATATAAAAGAACAGCAGCGTCAAGACGCGGGTTTAATCGTTGTACAACAAACAAAAAATCACGAAATACACTGACGAATTAAACTTAAAATTTGCGTCAGCATGATATCCAAATCTGTGCACAAGCACCATTGTGTCGCCGCTTTTAATGCAAAAGTAACTGGCTGTTTCAAAAACTAAGGGATTTGATTTTGATTTATAATCAGCCGTGCGGTTATACATAATCCTTATTTGACGTATAAGCATTATATAAATAAACAATTGTTACTACGCTATTTGGTTCAGCATTCAGTTTTTCAGACATTCTTGTCTTTAGACTAACTCTTTACTGTGCTGGAAATTATACTACTTTTTGATCTTTATTTTTTCCTTACTTTTTTCCATTAAGAAGAAAAAAAAAAAAAAAAACTGATGCCTGCCTGTGACTGGGAATCTTTTATCTGACAAATCCAATAAGGGTTATCCCATATAAAAACGGAGATCTTAAATTTTATTTTTTTTTTTTTCTTATTTTTCTACCCGTCTTTGAATATTACAAAAAAAAAATGCCTTCACAACTCTTGCCTAACCAAGTAGCTATTCCTAAATTTCGTGAAATAGTTCTTTATACTGGTAATGTAATGCTGACTACTAAAACAGCCAGTAAATTTTGGAATAAAAAGTCCAATGCAGAGGTAAAAAAAAAAAACAAGATATCTTGCGGGTATATATATATATGATACTTATACTGGAATTTAGTTAGTACAAGCTATTTCGGATACGCTTGATAACTCTTTACATGGATCTGATACTCCTTCTTACCGATATTTCCCAGAACAGGGATTATTAGAAGTTCCAGATGTGAGATTAAGTAGCCGTATTCACCCTGATGATCGTAATAATGTAGAAGTTACAGGTAAACCATAAAGTCATTGGAAGAGGAATTGTCGATTATTGACAGCAGATATTAGCTAAATTATTTTATTTGGATTGTCAAAAAGAATATCAAGCGTCACATATTGATAAAGCCATTTACCACTTACAGCAATTGCTAGACGTCAAATCAATTGATACAGTTATTGTATCATTCAATGCTGATGAAAGCGCACATTCTATTGACAAGGCATGGAACGATTTAGAACGTTATACCGAAAAGGGTGTTATTTCTAACTTGGGTTTATCTGATTTCAATTTTGACAAGCTCAGTAATTTTCTCAATAAGCCTGATTTGAAAATTAAACCTTCTATTAACCAAGTTCATGTCGATCAATGCTGTTCTTTACCACAGGATTTAATTCAACTTGGCAAGACAAATAATATTGAAATTACATATAACGGCGACACAACAGGTACACCCTGAAAAAAAAAAAAAAAAAAAAAAAAAAAAAAAAATTTTTTTTCTCATATAAGTTTATTAGAAATCTTAACCACTGAAGTGTTGAGTAACTTACTAAAGGATCAATATGTTGTTAACGAAGAAACACAAGTAGCTCCTCGTTGGGTTTTGAAATACAATGTATTTTACAAGAATAGAAGCATAGTGGCAGACAAAGGGTAAGGAATCCAAAATGTCAAACTAGTGCTTTTATATTTATTTCTATTTGTTTATAGTTACATTATTGTCGGTGATGTCCTTTAAACATATATAATATAAATATAATAGCAATGATTCCCTAATAAATTCTAGACTTTTTTTTTTATTATGCAAAACTGAGGGTCATAATACTCTATACATATGCACATTATGTCCTCGGGTATACTTAAGAGGGAAAAATGCACTAGTTGTGTCAGTTATCCATTCGACTTTCTATTTCAGTAAATTAGCGTAATCATTACACAGCAAGCCTTAACTGAACACTCAATCAACCTCTCCTGACACGAGAACATAAACTTCATGTCTGTCTTGGAAAGGTACTTAACCTGAAAAACTGACCATATTGATTTACCTTAATCAGTTACATACTTACAATTTGAGTTTCTCTATGATATGAATCACAGTCGCTTTAGTTGAGTATAGGTAGGCCATGCAAATCGCTAAAATATGTGTCATCAAGCGGCTGTGAAATATTAATATTATTAAGGCGCCCCTCGTATAAATAGCTCTTTGAGGCTTAATATGTTACTACATGTGATCTTGTCTATATAGCTTGAAATGCGCAATGAATAAAAACATGTAGGTATACAAGCAAGTCCATAGACGGCTGCCGTGTACACTTTCTAATTGTATTTGTCACGTATACAAGGAAGACTGCAATTGCTTAATATTACTATACATTTATCATTATAACTGTAAATATACTATCTAACCTAGGACCTGTAAGTAATTCTTATCGTAAGGCGTCATGTCTCGTTACTGGCTGTATGCCTTCTTTCAGCCTTAAATAACATAATTTTACTAATCACATAAGCATAGCAGGGGTGGAGAGCATTGTAGTGTTTATTTTTTTTTAAGCTTTTATATACCTTTCTTTGCCGGCAAAAAAACACAGAATATGATCATTTATAACTCTTCTAAAGTAGCTTTCATTATTTATATATGTATACGTTATAGTTCATTATTTAAGTGCTCTTTGTTCAGCTTACATTTTATATGTCTTCAACTGTCATACTTGCAAAATTACTTTAGGCAGTGCGCCGCTGCAAGTCGCGTATAGTAATCCAAAAATAGGCTCAAACCAAATGTCCCGCTTGGCGGCATCGTAGTGGTCTGGCCATCACATAATTAAAGGTGGTAGTTTCCTTCTTAAAATCACAAGCATTAAAAATGACATTTGAGGTGATAGTTTTCATCTGTTTCATGTACGGCCCTCGAAATTACCTTATAAAAGTCATACACAACAAGTTTATGTTTTCACGTACAAAGAAATCAGTTTATTTCAAGTAAAGAATAACGTAAAATATTAAACAAATACGTAAAGCACAAGCCTATTTTTCCAAAACAAATCTGAATCTAGGCTTGTTATCTTTAAAGTCCTCAAGAGCCTTTTGAATATCGTTAAATTTGTACATTTGGATCCAGGGACGGATATTCTTTTCAGAAGCAAATTCTAACATTTCTTCAATTTCGTGGGGCGCACCAACAAGAGAACCATGGATATATACTTGTCTAACAGCAAAATATAAAGCATTCAATTCAGGAAGGTTCCATTCAGGTAGATTGACGTTGATAAAATGGCCATTGGAACGTAAAAGGTCAAGATACTTGGGCCATTGGAAATCAGAACCAGCACCAGTACATAAAATATGTGTCATTTGGTATTTGTACTTGGCCATTTGCTCTTCGTTACTTGTATCAATAAAGTCGTCACATCCCAATTCCAAAGCAACTTTGTGTTTAGCTTCACTTTGAGACATACCGATGACTTTAGCTCCCATTGCCTTAGCGAATAGAACACCATAGTGACCAAGACCACCAATACCCATAATACCAACAACAGATTCTTTGTTTACATTGTTACGCTTCAAAGGTGCATAGGAGGTAATGCCAGCACAAAAGAAAGTTGCAGCTACTTCACTAGGTAAATTATCAGGAATCTTGAAGGCAAAACGATAGTCGCCACGATACTTGTCAGCAAAGCCTCCGTATGCCTTGCTACCGTTATCCCAGGTGGCATTGTATGTATCAATACGATGAACTTGGCACATGTTTTCTTGGCTACGTAAACATTCGTCACAGTGATGGCAAGAGCCACCTTGGGCACCGAAGCCTACACGGTCACCAACCTTAATCTTAGTAGAATTCTTACCAACACGAGTGGCAATACCAACAATTTCATGACCTGGGACGCAAGGGAAATCAGAAGGGAACCAAGTTTCAAGAATAGCATGGATATCAGAACCACAAATACCACAGTGTGTTACTTCAATTTCGACACAGTCTTCATCCCATTCACGAAGAGGCAGCTCCAATTGCTTGAGAGGAGAATCTGTTACAATAAAAGACTGTTATTTACATATGCAATACTGATAGTTTTGCATTCTATTTTACCTCTATAAGTAGCAGCCCAGCCGGTGAAAGTATCAGCGCTCATTTTATTATTATTTATTTGAATTTATTAAAAAGAATGAAGAAAAGAGAAGGGAATCATAAAATAAGACGCGTTATATATACACATGAATAAATCAAACGAGTAGAGCCACGTAATTTAGCAAAGGATTAGAAATCAAGATTTTTTTGTGAAACATAAATCACGATATTTTTTTTTGTCAGACATGATGAAATCAGGTACTTAGAGCATAATTTTTAGGATTTGAAGGTGTTGCAAATCAAAAGAAATACAATATTCAAGTAATTGATATTTATGACTTTATATAAAGAGACATTTAGAACAAAGAATCCACATTTTCGTCTCTTTAAAACACTAGAGTACTACGGTTCTGCGATTCTGAATATAAGAACAACGCACGGGTAAAATTCGCGGATAAAATACACGGATAAAATGTGACAGTTCATCTTAAAGCCGTATCATGCCTATGCAGCTATTAGAAAATGTAAGATATGTCCTGAGGATTAGTTTTTTTTTATTAATGCAAACTGATTTATATCAAGTATATAAGGGTCAGCCTCAAAACGCAAAGTGTTTTTCTTACTGAAAAACTTTACCATGCTAATACTAATGGCCTGAAGAAGAGCATGCGCTGTGTTTGAATAACTCCCATAATAGTGTATAATTGTGTGGCTGAAACTCAAGTTTGACTAATCCAAAGTTTTGTCTGAAATTAAGATTAACTACTTTAACCGTCGAAAATGAAATCAAATCTGGACCCCCTTGTATACCATACAACATTTAAATACATACGTGTGCCAACATAGACAAAAAAAATAGCCATTGCATTATGCCTCTTATTTGAGAAAAGAATACCTCAAGAATTCTTGCCACAATGGTTGGGAGTCTAATATTAATAAGATCATACAACTGTCTATCAAAATACGTCCATTATAGCTGGATTGAGGGTACGTAAGCTAATACGTAAGCTCTTTTTTAATAATACAATGGCAAACTATATATATTCCATTATTTCCCATTTATATATACTGTATATAATATCAATAACACTAAAGAAGAAACCTACCTAAAGTATATAAAATAGTATGCTGAAAGGACGATACAGATAATCGACAACGACTTGTTAAGCAGAATAATACGGAAGTTCGCTCTATAATAAGAGTTTTGATTAAGATCACCAAACAATATTACAGTAGCTTCAACAAATATTCCAGATATACTATGATAAAGCTTGACTTTTTAAAATATCTATCAAATTTTCCATTCATTTACTGTATAAACTGCATTCAGCGTAATATTAATAAGTGTCTTTGTTTGACAGAGTTAATATAGTTAACAGGATTATAGCGACAATGATCACCAATAAATGAGCTCCTGAATACAAATCTGAAAGCCTTACAATAACAGTGCAAAATTCTTTTACAAGAAAAACGATAACTATACCAACGTAATGAAAAATATTACGTGGTGATGGTTGGAAAAAAGAATGGGCAATAGGGTTACAAATCGTCACGGAAACCGGAGGAGGGGATTTGGGCAACAAATACAAAGAATGTATAGAATCTGTTGCCTACAATCCAGGTCTAAAGCGAAAAAAAAAAAAATTGGGCCAAATACAACTATACAGTATAATATATTTGGACAGTATAACTACGTTAAAGCGCTATACATAGCACAATTAGATAGAAATTTGCTCTTGATCCTTTAATACTTTGACAATGGAAATAATGCAAATGCGGAACTTCTGCAACACCTATAATCCTTCAATGCTTCTTTGGTACATCTCTGCTCGAAGCATTTAATCCGGTATTTACTCAGAGAAGATTATACACGTTTCAAAAATGTTTCCACCTATATGATGTAGTGGGTATTCAATAATGACACTGGTGGTATTAGAACCTTCTACACTCAGAACTTGTGGCATATTAAACAAATACAATACCATCTGTTTGTAATAAAAATTAATTTCTGTTAACGGAACTAAATTATATATTAGTTGGGGTTACTTTCGCGACACAATAAACAATGAATGATCTATAGCTTCCGAGCGCTGTCTCTTTTTTTACCATGATTTTTTGCCAGTTCAAAATTAGTTAATTGAGGTACTTGAAACCTCCGTCACCGTTTGCACTTGATTTGCATTAATGCCTAGGTTTTTGTTTGCTCGTATATACCGCTGGCTCCTTTTGTAGTTACCTTCAAAAATGTACGTAAATTCAAGACGAAATGCATCTTGAAAAAGTATATGGAATAGCTAGTAGCTATCCTTTGTATTTAAATTTCAACACTTTATGACGTTTGAAGTAGATTTTAAGATTATTTTACAAACTAATACCCGTGGAATATGTGTTTGTGCAAGCTGCTGGTTACGTTGAATTATGTAATTTATTATTTATTAATTTAAAAATAACTTCACTCGCTGTTATTCATGGATGCTTATACTTTACTTAAGCTGTTAGTTTTGCTTTTGTGATTAGTACATAAACATGGACCCTGAGCTATAATTGACTTCTGTTTCTTGATTGACCTTATTTCTTTCATGCCTTGAATGTTGTGAGCTAGCATATACTGCTCAGTAATAAATTAATTATTAGAAAAGCAGTTTTTGATCTCGAGTGACCCATTCACATCCTCATCTGCAATTTCAAACCCCGCTTTTTTTTTTTTATCCATATCCTTCGCGAATATTCATTTTGTACAAGGAGAAGCTGCTCAGAACATTATTAATTTTTTGTCGCTTGTGCTTTCTCTTGTTATTATATTTACATTTAATATACTTACACATATGTAAATACAGAGTTATTTGATTACCCGTATTGCGCAGTCGATATGCTACCTTCCTTTTTCAATCTGTATTTTCCTGTTTGTTTGAAACTTGAAAAAGGAAATCTCACTCAAACAACTTTACGAAATACGACAAAAAAGGGAAAAAAAAATTTTTTTTTAAGATGTATATAATGATCTTGTTTCGAGATCAATTCTATTATTTTTAGATATTTCACTATTAAAATACAAATAAAAAAATGACTAACACTACAAAGATGCAATATGTTCGTTTCGGAAACACTGGTTTACGTGTAAGTATACATTAATTTGCTAAAGAAAGGGACTTTTTATTCATGCAATATACAGGTTTCTCGTATCGCTCTTGGATGCATGGGCTACGGTTCTTCAAAATGGCAAGCATGGGTCAAAGATGAGGAGGAGTCTGTTGAGTTAATTGGAAAAGCTCATGAAGCAGGCATTAACTTTTTCGATACTGCTGATGCCTACTCTAACGGTGAAAGTGAACGCGTTCTTGGTCTTGCTATCAAGAAATTCAACATGGTCAGATCTCGTATTGTTATTTCTACCAAGTTTACCTTTGCCGTCGCTAAGGATATATCTTTCAACACGCTTGATAACTTGTCTGACAACCCCGAATATGTCAATGCATATGGCTCTTCTCGCAAGCACATATTTGATGCCCTTGATGCTTCTTTGGAAAGGCTTGGTTTAGATTACATTGATTTGTATCAAGTTCACCGCATCGATCACGTAAGCTTTATTTTTGAAGGTAGCTCGTTTTTAGTACTGTATTAACTTAATATTTATTATATAGAATACTCCACTTGAGGAAACTATGGAAGCTTTAAATGACCTTGTTCGTTCTGGTAAAGTCAGATATATTGGATGTAGTTCCGCTACTGCTTGGGAGTTCCAGAAGGCCAATGCTATTGCTGAAAAGCGTGGGTGGGCTAAATTTGTTAGTATGCAAAATTTATACAACTTGCTTTACCGCGAAGAAGAACGTGAGATGTTCCCTTATTGCCTTGATAGTGGTATCGCTTGTATCAACTGGTCACCATTGGCAAGAGGCCTTTTAACTGGCAAGAATCGCTCTTCCGTTCGTCTTGATTCTGATCATGCTATTGAGCATTTCTTCTCCAAGAAAGTGGATGCCAACAACGATGAGATTGTTGATCGCGTAGTTGAGGTTGCTGAAAGATTAGGCCATACGCCTGCACAAGTGTCCTTAGCTTGGTTACTCACAAAACCACACGTTACTTCTCCTATCATCGGTGCTGGCCGCGAGTCCAATTTATATGACCTAATTGGTGCCCTTGACGTCAAGTTAACTGAAGAAGATGTCAAGTACTTGGAAGAGCCTTACATTCCTCGCCAAGTCATCCCTATGTAATATATCATTAAAGATAAATAAACTATTATGCTTATACACTACTTAATTATCCTACTGCACATACACAAGACCTGAAGGCTCCAAAAATCCGCATAAATTTGAGTAATCCTTCATGCTTTGAACGCTAATTAATACATATATATTAAGTGTAAAACAGAATGGTTTTAGTGCTTTTTTTTATCGTATATGTACCTTGTTATATTATATACATATATCATTATCATTTCTTAGAGTTTTTATGTTGTTTTTTAAGCCAATCAGTATATTTTGTCATGCTTTCCTTCAAGTACTGTGTCAGTTTTAAAGCTAAATTACTCTGAAGCAAATGTGTTAACCATTGAAAGCGCCAGTATAATATTACTGGCTAATCGCGCGATCAAGTAGTTTCTCCAGCAGCTTACATATCATGTATAAATTGACAATAAAAACCACTTGATTAATTATCTAAGGTAGCACCATTTCCCTTGCTATTGTTTTGTGTAGGGAATTAGCATACAACTCTGAAACAGGCAATTGCTGTGAAGTCATTGAAAAGTAAGACTTCAAACTCAATTTTAAATTTTATGATGCAGGCAAATTTTGTGCTAACGATACCCCCTCCGCTTTTTTAACGAAAACGAATGTCAACACAACTGCGATTGTCTAGTCGTATATTCAATAAAAATATACGTCAATACAGCTCTAAAGGTACGTAACTCTATAAGCAGTATATATTCTTACAAAAATTTATTATCAACATTCACTCACAATATAAATGATATTACCACAGCTATACTAACCCCCGGCCAAAAGCTCCATGGATACGAAGTCCAACAAGTAGGTTTACTACTACATGAAGAAATATGATACTGACCTTGCCTCTAGGTGCGAAAAGTACCCGAACTCGAGTTGACAGCAACTACTCTAAAGCATGAAGCAACTGGTGCTCAGCATTTGCATATCGATCGTGAAGATTCCAACAATGTTTTCGCTGTCGGATTCCACACGCCTGTAACCAATGACACAGGCGTACCACATATCTTGGTAATCAGCTTTACATTAACTTAGAGACAATTCCTTACTATTTAAATTGTTAGGAACATACAACATTATGTGGAAGTAAAAAATACCCTGTCAGAGATCCATTCTTCAAAATGCTGAATCGTAGCTTAGCTACTTTTATGAATGCTTTTACTGGTAAGCTTTTTTTTTTTATTATTTTTTGCCCAGTGATTATTCTTTTAGCTAAGATTAGATCATAGCAAGTGATTATACAGTGTATCCATTCGCCACAACAAATCCTGCAGATTACAATAATCTTAGAGATGTTTATATGGATGCTGTGTTACACCCAAAACTTGATCGATTGGATTTCAAACAAGAGGGCTGGCGCTTAGAACATGAAATGCCTACAGGTAAGTTCTTAGGAGATGGTTACCCGAGAAAGAGTAAGGATATTGAACTTCTTGTATTAAGATACTTCTACGCCAATTCAATTCAAAGGCGTTGTTTATAATGAAATGAAGGGTCAAACTGTAAGCATTGTTAATTGGATAAGTGTAACTTGAAATACTGAGTTCATCCATCTAGTCGGACGCAAACTATTTATATTATATTTTAATGCAGCAAGCCATGTTCCCTGGTACAACTTACGAATTTAGCAGTGGTGGCGATCCCAAGTTTATCACAGACTTGACACATCAACAATTGCTTGATTTCCATAAAAAGCATTATCATCCCAGCAACGCCAGATTCTATACGTATGGTAATTTTCCTTTGGAGGACCATTTGACAGCGATCAACAAAAAGTTAGAAGGATTTACGCAATCTGAAACTCCGTTCGTGAATAAAAGAGTTACTTCACCTTGGAAGGAACCAAAATCAGTGGAAACAACTTGTGCTTTAGATCCAAGTACGTCTGCAGACGCATACACATAAACTGTTTACTGACGGAATTTACATAGTGAGTCCTCCTGATAGACAAACCAAGTTGTCTTTATCTTTTTTGACTAACGATGCATCCGACACTTTTGAAACGTTCTCAATGCGCTTATTATCATATCTTTTATTAGATGGGCATGCATCACCTATGTACAAAGCTTTAATCGATACCAATTTAGGTTCAGAATTTTCTTCCAATACTGGATACGATAATAGCACGAGGTATTTCTGAATTCGCATACCAGAAGAAAAAAGCGTATTGACTGAAAATCTACTAGTACTACTTCATTGTCTATTGGTTTACAAGGCGTAAAAGATACTGATGTAGACAAAGTAAAATCCACCATTAAGGACGTTCTCGAAAAGGCAAAACAAAAAGGCTTTGATCCTAAAAGAGTTGAAGCTGCTATCCATCAATTAGAACTTGGCCAAAAACATGTAAAGAAAAAAAAAAAAAAAAAAAAAAAAAAAGAAACAACCAGAGATCAAGTATTCATCCTGTACATAGAAAACTGCTGACTTTGGTCTTAGTATTATGCACGGTATTACGTCTGGATGGTTTAATGGAGTTGACCCAGTTAATTTATTGGAAGTTAACAAGGTAAATGATAGCCATATGCTTTATGCAAAACACAACTTATTGGTAAAATTAGAACATCGACCGCCTCAAATCAGAATTAGCAAAAGGTCCATTCTTTGAGACATTAATTGACAAATATTTGTTAAATAACAAACATACCTTGTCATTTGTGATGCGCCCTGACGAGAAATATACAAGTAATTTATTAGCTGAAGAGAAAGACCGTTTAGCGAAGAAGATAGAAACATTAACACAAGACGATAAAGACCAGATTGCACAAGATGGCAAAGATTTATTGGCCTCACAAGAAAGCACAGAAGATCTGAGCTGTTTGCCAACGCTCCAATTAAGCGATATTGCACCAAAAGCCAAACATACAATCTTGGAGCATACTGGTATTTGTAACACACCAGTTCAATGGAGAACAACAGCTACCAATGGCATTACTTATTTTAGAGCCATCAGTACTTTACCTTCACTACCAGATGATTTAAAGATGTATTTGCCTTTATACTGTGATGCCTTGTTATCTTTGGGAACTAAAAGCCAGAGCATGGCAGAGATTGATGAAGAAATTCGACTTTACACTGGTGGACTTCGAGCATCTACTACTTTAACAACGAATCATTCAGATATTGACCATATTGAAGAAGGCATTGCATTAGTTGGTAATTGCTTGGACCGTAATATTGATAGAATGTATGGTATTTTAGCAAAGTTGATTCACGAGACTAACTTTGACGACGTCGAGAAATTAAAGACTTTAATCAATGGAGTAAGTCTGATATCACATGTGTAAACAAAAAAGAAGCTTATGTATTTTTAGAACGCATCTTCTATGGTAAATTCGATTGTTGATTCTGGTCATATATTTGCTCGTACCTTTGCTGGATCAAGTCTTACACCTAGCATGTATAATACAGAATTGTTAAGTGGCATGACACAAGTGAACTTTATGAGTAAATTGGCTGGTCAAGAGGATATATCACAAGTTGTAGAGAAATTGAAAGAAATTTCATCAGCCATTTTAACACAGTCATCTCTTCGTGTGGCAGTTACTTCTGGTGAAGATGCAGTTGAAACTAATACGAAATCTCTAGTTCAGTTTATTGAAGGTTTACCTACTGAAGCCAAATCGATTGCTTCAAATTCTGTAAGTTACCATTATTTTTATTTACTATAGTTAACTAATAATTTATATAGCCCATGTTTACCCCGCAATATAAAAAAACGTTTTTCCCACTACCTTTCCAAGTCAATTTCTCCGCACAAGTGATCCGTGGTGTACCGTATACTCATCCTGATGGCGCTAGTCTTCAAGTATTGTCATCATTAATGACAAATCATTATCTTCATAGAGAAATTAGAGAAAAGAATGGAGCTTATGGAGGGGGAGCTAGATATGCGGGATTAAATGGTTTGTTTTCATTCTATTCTTACAGAGATCCACGTACATTAGAGACCTTGAACACCTTTAAACAATCAGTTGACTGGGTGCAACAACGTCAATTTACAGAGCAAGAAATCACAGAATCCAAGCTATCTATTTTCCAAGGTATTGATTCTCCTCAAAGTGTATCTGAAGAAGGTATGCTTCAATTTGTACACGGCATATCAGATGAAATGAGACAATTGTAAGTCAAGTCTGTCAGTTATTATCATCATTATGGTTACTCACTTTATTTATTATAGACGACGTGAGGCACTTTTGAAAGTGACTCAAGATGACATCAAGCGTGTTGCCAATGAATACCTTGAAAAGCAAGTAAAGGCAAATGAATATTCTTCTGCTTTATTAGGTGAAACAAATGATCAAATTGTGAATGATAAAGAATGGCATGTAAATCAGTGGAACCAATAAATTTGACTAAATTCTATACTTTATAGTTTACTCCTCCCCCCAAATTTCACGTGTGGGGGAGTGAGAAGTTTGAATTTATGTTGTTGTAAAATTCACATGCAATGTTGAAGTTATTCAAATTCTGAGCTCCGGGTTTCCCCCTTTTTTTTTTTTTTTTTTGAATGAGATCAAAAACTATATAAACCATTCCATTTATTTTTTTCTTTTTCTCTCTTTTCTGAAATAAATTAAATAAAATGACTGTAGATCACGAACAACAAGCCTTCCTTGAAGAAGTTGAAAAAGTAAAGCAATGGTGGGCAACTGATCGCTTTAAGCACGTCAAGCGTCCTTACACTGCCGAAGCTATTGTTTCCAAGAGAGGTTACTTCCCTACCACATACCGTTCCGATGCTCAAGCAAAGAAAGCCTGGAAGCTCTTCCAACAACACAAGGCTAACGGCACTACTTCCCACACCTTTGGTGCTCTTGACCCCGTTCAAATCACTCAAATGGCTCCTCATCTTGAAACTGTCTATGTCTCTGGCTGGCAATGTTCTTCTACTGCTTCTACCTCTAACGAGCCTGGCCCAGATCTTGCTGATTATCCTATGGATACTGTTCCCAATAAGGTTGAACACCTTTTCTTTGCTCAACTCTTCCATGACCGTAAGCAACGTGAAGCTCGTCTTGCCATGACTCCCGAAGAAAGAGCCAAAACTCCTGTCATTGACTACTTGAGACCTATTATTGCTGACGGTGATACTGGTCACGGTGGTATTACTGCTGTTATGAAGCTCGCTAAAATGTTTGTTGAACGTGGTGCTGCTGGTATGCACAGTAAGTATTTAATATTGTACTTATTATCATTGCTAGCTCTTTACTAACTGATTTATAGTTGAAGATCAATCTCCTTCTACTAAGAAATGTGGTCATATGGCTGGTAAGGTACTAGTCCCTATTCAAGAACACATCAACCGTTTGATCGCTATTCGTGTTCAATATGATATTATGGGTGTTGAAAACTTGGTTGTTGCTCGTTCCGATGCTGAAGCTGCTACTCTCATTACTTCCAACATTGATCCCCGTGACCACGAGTTCATTGTTGGTACTACCAACCCCAACGTCGGTGCTTTGGCTACTATTATGAGAGAAGCCGAAGAACAGGGTAAGTACGGTGCTGAACTTCAAGCTATTGAAGATGAATGGATTGCCAAGGCTGGCCTTAAGCGTTTCGGTACTGCTGTTGCTGATGAACTTATCAAGGCTGGTAAATCTGATGCTGCTAAGGAATTCCTCGAAAAGATTCATTACAAATCCAACAGTGAAGCCCGTGCCATTGCTAAACAATATGGTGTTGAACTCTTCTGGGATTGGGATCTTCCCCGTGTTCGTGAAGGTCTTTACCGTTATGAAGGTGGTACTGAAGCTGCTACTTCTCGTGCTGTTGCCTTTGCACCTTATGCTGATTTATTATGGATGGAAACCAAGAAGCCTATCCTCTCTCAAGCCAAGCAATTCTCTGAAGGCGTCTTATCTGTTTACCCTGAAAAGCTCTTATGCTATAACTTGTCTCCTTCTTTCAACTGGGATGCCGCTGGTTTGAACGACAATTCAATGCAAACTTATGTCTGGGATTTGGGTAAGCTTGGTTTTGTCTGGCAATTCATTACTTTGGGTGGTCTTCATGCTAATGCGTTGGCTACTGCTACATTCGCCAAGAGCTTCAAAGAACAAGGTATGCTCGGCTATGTATCTCAAGTCCAACGTAAGGAACGTGAAAACGGTGTCGATGTTCTTCAACATCAAAAGTGGTCTGGTGCCAACTATGTTGATGAACTTATTAAGGTTGTTACAGGTGGTGTTGCTGCTACTGCCGCTATGGGTAAAGGTGTTACCGAGGATCAATTCAAGGCTTAAACAAACTCATTTATATTTATCATTTTCCCTCTTTTTCTTTTGTATATGTTGATAGAAAAATAAATTTCAAAAATTATATCATTATAATCTGTGTGTCACATTTCCCCACATTTTCGGTTAAACGTTATAACTGCTTAATTTAGAAGGGGTCGTTTTTTAATGGCCCTCGCATGACTTTTTAATTTTTTCTTTAAAAAAGTGACGCGTATCACAAACAAACATTTAAAAATTCGTGTGAAAACTGCAGTGTAATATCTTTTTTGATTGGTTGACATTTTTCTTCCAAAAAAGAAATAAAGATAAGATAATGTTCAAAAATTTGCTGTTGTAGTGTATACCGGAAAAGTTGTACGGACTCTGTCGGCAACATATTGTCAAGCAAAAGTTTGAAGATAATTTTTTTGTAACGCTCTTTCATTTTATTATTGCATAAGTTTTATCGTGTCATAAAGTGAGTACTGTAACTTGGCTCTTCTTAATACGAATGGTCGTGACTTAACAGCACTATACTTACCAAACATATATAGACTAGAAGAAAAATAGGTTATTCTAAAGTTATAGTCGTGGCATTTCATAAATATTTTCGCGTTCTTATTAAGAGATGCCAACTATAAAAGATGCGTTCCTAGCATATTTACTTTTACCGTATGACATACACTTTAGGGCGGCTTTGTCATTTTTTTTTTTTTTTTTTTTTTTCTGAAGACTATACCCATCTTTTGATTGGCTGAATACAAATGTTGATTTTTTGGTACTATGTGGAGTCCCTCCCCCCATTTTTCATTCCTATACCATTTTCCATGAATCGAAAAAAATTTCTTTACTAAAAAAGGGAAATCTGTGCGATTAAAACTTTAACTTAATTTGCTTGAAACCTATGAAAATCAAGAGCAAGCAATATCGTTTTCTCCCGAAAGCATTTTATGAGTCACTAAAATTACATAATTACAATATACTAATCCTAAATACACGAATATAAGCTGTTATTGAAGAAAGGGGTTTATATTGGATATATGTATATATTTATATATTTTTAACTGAAAGCAAAGTACATAATCAAGTAGTATTAATATTTATGCAAAAGAAAAACCAGTAGAGCATTCATTAATTGCCTTAAAAAGATTTGCTCGTAAGCTTTCATACGAATCATATTGAGGCAAATCTATTTGATTGAAACTACATTTTAAGGGATAGGTAAGTAATTGTTTACAACCAGAAAAAAAAAAAACAAAGGAAAAGAGTTACCATGTATGTGCTGATGGAAGTCGGTTTTCTCTACTAAATTCTTTATGGATTTGGAATTTTTGCACGCCGCTTGATCCTTGAAGCTGACTAAAGCCTTCCAATGGTACCTTAGATGTACCTGTTGCAAATTGAAGTAACTTGGCGCGTTCTTCTTGATCGAAACTTCGCACAGCTCTCCAAAACCATTGAATAGGCGGTGATGAAGATGTATAACCTTGATATTCTGTATTATTCTTCCAATCATCTATATCTATGTCAGGTAATCCCGAAATCAAAAGCTCCAATTCTTGCTCGTTAAAAATTTGAATCAATGATGCAGGAATAATATCATGAAACCCTTGAACGAACGCGTTGATTTGATCTTTAATGGCTGTTGTTAATTTTTGTTCAGTCACTAATGTCACATACTCGTGCTTATTAGCTTCTACAACTGGTATATTTCTACCATTTGGTTTCAAATCTACAGTCTCTTTAGTTCCAAAGAAATCAGTCTCAATGCTAAATGTCAAGTCGATAATATCTGTAATATCATTCTCCAACATCCACACTAAACTCTTGTAATATTCAGGATCTATCGCCTCCACGTCTCGATAATCAACTGTACGTCCCAAAATGTGCTTGTAAAACGAACGTGTAAAGTATGCATCCAAGAGGCGGCCATCGTAGATTGCTTTACCAATCACTCGACCAACAAACTTAAAGAAACTTAAATGATCAGGGTTCACAGCTGAGTCACGGTTAGGTTGATATGTCAATTTATCAGCTGCAGATGTAATAAAGAGTGCATAGTTAGGATCAAACATTTGTCTAGCCAATACAGAGAACCATTCACGTGTAACACCTCCAGCATCAACTCCTTCTTCATCGTAGAAACGCACCGCAAGTTTACCATGTTTAATTTCATCACCGGTACGTCCCTGGAGTTGATGATACGAATCTTCAAAAACATATTGACGACGAACATTAAGTTGTAACATAGCGTAGTTTTCCCTTGGTGTTGTACGTTTATGTAATTGCTGTACAAAATAGTTGCGTTTGTTGTCAAATTCCAACATCTTTGGATTGCGCACCAATAGTGCAAAAGAGCCACTCATTAATGTGGGGCTGTTACGCACCATGATGTTCAATACCTTTTTATGTTTCTCCGTAAATTCAAAAAAGAACGATTCCGCATTCGAGACTACCAAAGAAACCTGTTGTTCAACCGCAGGTGTTGTTGCAGGTTTTTCATGACCTTTTTCAGCAGCGCATTTGGAAACAACCATGAAAGATTCAATAAGCGGCAACAAAACAGTAGCGACATTGATAAGGTCTTCCTTCTCACGGATCACAGATAAACAACTACCCAACGTTTTCCATAACTTTAAGAAATCAAGTTCTTCATAAATCTCAAGCACACGTTTTTCGTTATTGGAGGCGACCTTTTCATCTACATTCGCTGAAGGTTTACGAGTAAACATATAATCCAATGTTTTCAAAACACGTAATAACTTGGCTTGGTGTGAAGTAGAAGCAGCAAATGGAGCGAGGATGTGGCTACTGATTTCCGTACCAGGCTTGGCATTATTTAAAACATCCAGCAAAACTTCGAGATCCTTAAGAATTTGGTTTCCGGATTTCTTGGCGTCTTCCACAAGTTCATTCACAATGGCTTCTTGCGCACCATCCAACGCTGAAAGATGTGAGATAGCATTCAATGTATACTGGAATGTCTTGCTAGAACACTCGCCATTTGTAAGGACATGCACAACCAATCTGAGATAATAATCTGAAATGGTAGGAGGCTTGGGCATAGGTCTTTCAGATGAAACAGGGTCCTTTTGCTTGTTTTCTAGTTTTTCTTGATATTTTTTAACCAGCACGGGGAAGGGGCGGCACATAGTAGACAATAAATCCATCAACTGCTCCATCAAGGTAGAATTTTCAATGAATACGGGACGATCCAAAAGGCTCATAAGGACCAAGATGGGGTACTTGTTCCAGCTAGTTGGTATCTTTTCCTTGCTCTTTCCCTTCTTGCTTGGAACACGCTTCAAAGTATTTAACGACTCACTCTCAGTTAAAAAGTATGTCATTGATTGTTCGTTGCAAGATACAATATAAGTTAAAGCTTCCAAGCATCGCTGAGTGATAAAGTTGGGAACATTATCTGCTAAAGCGGGAGGTGTAACTATGTTTTTGTTTGACTTGATTGAGCTTGATTTACTACCCTTGCCTGAAGAGAGAAGTGCAAAGCTACTATCGACAGAAGCAAGATCGTTATTGCCATCATATAAGACACAAACAAGGTACGACAAAAGGTCGCTACGAGTCTTGCTATTTTCACACAAATTCAATAGTAACCTGTTTAAAATAGATTTCGATATAGAATGAGGAACAAAAAGTAACCGCACCAAGGTACTGAGTTGAGACTTGTCAATAAGTTGTGCAGCGCCATCAACACGGCGTGCTTTAGCTTTCTTCTTGGCAGATCCAGACGTTTTGTTATCATCTTCAACAGGTGCTGGTCTTCTTCGTGATGGAATTATATCATCCACTACAGAAAAAAAATTAGTTAGCTTAGTTCTTTCTATTACACTTATTCTTTAGTTACTTGTAGTGGCACGGGTATTTCTGTTGACAGTGGCTGATATCGGTGTATTAGCTGGAGCTTGGCGACTTTGTCTTCCACGTCTTTCTCTTTCTTCGTGCAATACTTCTTCACGGATGTCAGGGGGAAGAGCTTCCAAAAACTCATCGCTGATTGAATCGGCTTCAGGAGTCTCCTCAACAGTAGGTCTATTACGCATATGCTGATTTAAAACTTCTTCTCTCAGATCATCTGGTAATGCTTCTAAGAATTCTATATCAATACCAGTCCCTGTAATATCGACAGGCTGTCCATGAATGATGACTGTAGTACGCTCTGTTGAAGTGTTTTCGGTTTCTGAGGAGATATTGTTTGCATCGTTAGCTGCTGGAGAATCATTGCTTTCCTGTGCTTGAACATCACTGTTTTCAGCATTAGCGCTGGTTGTTGCTTGCGCAGCTCTAGCAGCTTCAGCAGCTTCGGCGGCTTCGGCGGCAGCCTTTCGAGCCTCTTTCTCGAGTCTCCATTTTTCTTCTTCAGCTAAACGGCGTTCTTCTTCATCTTTCTGCCTTTGCTCTTGGCGTCGCTTTTCCTCTTCGGCACGAGCCTTTTTATCGTCTTCTATGGCAATAGGTACCAAGACATTCAACAATTCATTTACAAGTCGGAGAGCCTTATCACTGAGGTTAGAGCCATACATCATACGACCCTCTTGGTTCCAACGTTCGCCAGATGACATGGGTTGGAAATCATGCAATATCGCTAGACTTTCTTGTATTTGATCATTGCCGTTATTGTTAGAGCCACCTACGTTGTGCTGAGTATGCATGTTGCCCAAGTGTGGTGCACGATCGAATTCGAAGGTGCGCAAAAGCCCACCAGAGCCGGATTGAACATCAACACGTAATGGGCCATTTTGGACTGCAGACTGAGTGGTAGTTAAAAGATCCTCGAGCATACGAACAGCACTACCTCCAATGATATCTTCAAAGTCTTGCCAATTAGTTAAACCAGAACCAGGCTGTCTACGAGCATATGCGTCTTCGATCATAATACGAGCGGCATTATTACTGCTATTTTGACCACCTGTAGTGTTAGATAACAAGGGATGTGTAATGATGTCCTCTTGTCCTTGAGAATTACTTTGGTTTCTAAAAGATCTTTCTGCTATAAGCTAAATTAGTGTATTTCCTTGTTGGTAAAAATTGTTAAGAACTCACCACCAGCAAGGAATGAACGTCTGGGAAGGCGCCTTCTAATTCCAGCAGGAATGATTGGGTGAGGAGGTCTACCGAGCTCATCACCTTCGACAATCAAATCATCTTGCAGTTCTGTAGAAAAGAAGGGGGTATCAAGGTCCTCAGCATCAAGCAACATACCGTCAGCTAATTCGTTGTCAGAATCCGCATCAAGGTTTTCAGACGCCTCATCAAAGTCTGATAACGCATCGATTTCATCTTCCTGTAATCCATAAGATATCAGTAAAGATGCATATGTTTTGAAATACTAAGATACTCACTTCCTCATAAGGGTCAGACAGTTGTCGAACATGATCTTGATCAACTTGGTCACCAGTATCGATAACAGCTTCAGCATGAACAATTCCTGGTTCTTCTTCGATATCTTCAAGATGCCATGTCATCTCACGATTGCCTTCTTCTTCGTCGTCGTCTTCGTCATCATCATCGAGGAGTTGTGCTTCAGCATCGATATCATCGGGATCTTCGTCATCTTCGTCCATTTCGTCAGAGCCATAACCGCGGCCATGAATGATAGCCTCCATTTCTTCGCTCACTTCATTCTCCTCGTCACCTTCATCCATATCAGATAAATCACTTCCACTATCTTCATTAAAGCTGAAAGAAAAAAAAAGAAAAGGTTAATACCGTGACGTATATATTTTTGAACAAAAAGATTTACTCTTCTTCTTCGTCAGCAGAAGACCCAAACATGTCTGTGTATTCTCCACTATTATACTCATCTTCATCAATGGTGCTACCAGCATCAAACATACCAAGAGCAGAATTGCGGTAGAGATCAGGTGCTTCATCTCCTTCAGCAACAGGTTCATTAGGCACATGCATGCTTTCTTCGCTCAAATCCATCTTGTCCAAATCACCTTCTTCTGCATCGATATCATCGTCTGTTTTTATAGCTAGCTTTGTCAATTGTTCTAGTGGTCTTAGCATGGCGTTCAAAATTGTCTTAGAGTGAGGATAATTGATATCAATATCACTAATTGCAGAAGTCAACACAGCAACAAAATTCTTATCTAGCATAATCTTGGCATTGCTAAGCGCTTTGTCTTCCTTACTTGTATTGTTGTTATTTGCTTGAGGAAGCCCTCCACCCAAGGACCGAGGAATGGATGATCCAACATTGGGTCTGGCATTCAAGATGCGATGACAAAGGTCTGCAAAAGCGAGGAACTTTGAATATTTGACAGACGCCGGGTCCGAGGATGCAATGGTTTCTTTCAATGCACGGACAACAGCTTCCAAAACATACTTGCGCACTTGAATAAGCTCGCTTTTATGTTGTGGACTCATATCGTTACATGACGAGGCATCATAAGACATGGCAACTAAAGTAGAGGCAGTCCAGCTAGAAAGACCTTGTTGTTTGCGTGTTTCCTCGGAAGAAGGGTTGGTGTGGTTATAGGGCAGTAAGTCATTGATAAGCATAGAAACAAAAGAGCGGTGTTTACCATCAAGAGTGGTTGTGCGTTGCCCATTCTGTCGCTTACAGAAATTAAAGATATCATACTTGCAAGAAGGGTAAGAAGAGATGAGTTCAACCAAACATTGCAGTAAGAAACCAGTATATACAAATTTGATGTTTTCCTCTTTCTTTTCCTCGTCAGTTAAGTTGTCCTTCTTGGCAGCCAATGCAGTGACCTCTGTACGGATAGTCATAATTTCATTCAACAGGTAATACACAACTGCTTGGGAAGATGATGGTTGCTTTGTTAGAACCGGCTCTTGTTCCGATTTTTCACCGTCTTGCTTTTTGAGCTTGATTTGACGATTAATCTCGTATTCATCATATCTCGCCAATCGGCAAATGTCAGTCGTTACGTTTACAAAGCTCGCAGGGTCGCGTAGGGCGACATGTGCATTACTTCGCACAAATGAACTAATATCCATATTGCGAGGTCGGGGATTAGTGAACCAGTTCGTAATAATATCCTTCATTGTATTTTCTAAAACAATTTTGCTTTCGACGATGTGACGGAGAATCAAGATGATAAAAGCCTGTTGACCTTGTAGTCCTTCGAGCCCAGAACGCGGTTTACTGAAGAGTAAAGGAACGCCTCCAAGTTCTACAAAATGAAGAGCAGCAGAATGATCTTTGGTAAGACGCACAATCATACGTAAAATAGCATAGATGTCATCACGCGATAACTTATTTTTCTGCAACAAAGATACACAGCATTGTAATAATTTGCTTCGCTGCTCAAATGCAACGGTATTTGTATCGGTATCCTCTTCCATTGGATCATCTTCGTCATTACTCTCCTCATTTTGATTATTTGGTTCGTCTTCGTTGGAAGAAAAGGATGCTGAAAACATACTAGTAAGTCGACCGCGGGGAGTCGTGAGTTTGGCTTTCTTGGGTTCATCCGCTTGCGCAATGAGCGCTTCTAATACCAAAAACATAGCAGCAGACCATGTAGGTAATGTTTCCCACTCTGAGAAATCCAACATGTCAAACAAGAAAGTAAAACGATCAGATAATTGACCGATAGACAACTGCATGACCGGCTCACGAAGTAACAACGCTAGTAAGCGCAGGCGAGAGCCAAGAAGGGTGGACTTGGAGCTATCATTTTGAACTTCAACAATACGGTCTAACAGCAACCCTAAAATATGTGTAGCCTTTTTTGATTCTTCTGTAGGCGTTGTCACTGAAACTGGTATGTAGTGATCTTCACCTTCATAATCATGTTTACTAAAGATGACCAGCAAGTCGCGAATATCAAAAATCAAATCTTCTCGTTCATCCACTAACGTCAAAAGGAATGAAGGTAATGTTTCACATAAATCCAAACGAATCGTCTTTAATTTTTTAGCATTCTCAGAATTGCCGTTGCTATCCATGACGGAACGTTCATTGTCACGCGAACCTTGAGCTTCTGCAACAATATCAGCAATTCTACGATTGTATTGATTTGCAAATTCGACAAACGTGTCCATGGCTTCTTCCATGTTATTATCAGAATCATTGTCGTCTTCCTCGTCGTCGATAGGATGATCGTCATCTTCTTCGTCAGTGTCATCGTCGTGATTATCGCTGGACTCATCATTATTGTTGGTGTTGTCTTGTTCGGTGTCGGTCGGTTGTGCTTCACTTGTACTTTCTTCAGTTGCCTGTGTTGCTGTTACGTTGTTATTATTGGTTGTTCCAAAGATGGGCGTAGGGTGACTAAACAAATAATCAACAGCTCTAGGTACTTGATTATTGCAGCGTACGAGTGCTTGCTCAGCAGATGCACGTTCAAAACCCATGTCTACTAATGCCTGAATATTGCGTTCGGCGGCAACTACAGGTGTACGAAGTAATGTGAATGGCGAGGCCATAAGTGGTGTGCTAAAGCTACCGTAAGGGTCAGCGGCTCGGCTTGAAGATGCAACATTGGAAGAACTTCCGAATCCTGTTTCACCTTTGACAATCTGTTGGAAAATTTTGATAAAGGTTTGGCATACTGACTTGGAGAAGAAACGAAGCTTGTCGCTTGTTAAATATTCCTTCAAAGGTGTCAACTTGAGCTCCACTGAAAGGATCCATTCGTAAGGGTCAAAATAGTCGTCGGCGTTCTTGTCTTTCTGGATCATTGTACTTAAATAAGGAGAGTCTTTAAGTGCCTTTGCAGAACTGATATGCAACAAAACGGTCAGGACGCTATCGATCAAACTATTCACACGATCAAAAGTAGCTTTGTCATTTTTCTCATGTAGTTTAATTGCTGTCTCCCAAAATTGCTTCAAGTTATCTAATAACAAGTCAAGGTTTCCTTGTCTCTCAAATGCCACAGCTAATGGTGCTTGCAACGATGTTTGTGTTCGCTCATCCTTCAACAATAGCCAAGTCATGGTATAAACAGATGCTAAGTATTCATATTTACAGTCGGGTGCAGAAGGTTGTTGAACAGGCGGCCAGATTATGCAGTCCCGTAAAAGGTTGGACATATACCCAACCAACTTCATTGTCTGTGGCTTAAATACTGTGCCCCCAGCGCGACGACTAACACAGACTTTGATGAGCCCTTGAAGAATAGGTACAATTAATTGAGGGAATTCCGTCAATAAAATTCTAAAGTGCTTGATGTTCACCATGCGTGGATCCTTGAGCGAAGGGACTTTTTCGATTTCAGATTTGTCCGTGTTACCAGTATTTTCTGGTGAAGTTTGGCTTGCAGATGTTTCTGGTTGTGAGGTTGCACTGTAGATACCTAGAGGATGTTCTGACATACTCGTAAGTGTTTTTTTAAAACCATTCGAGTTCGTGCTGGTGGTTGTTTTAGCGGTATACCAAGAGGGTGGTAAAGCTTTCTTGAGTAAGACAGTTTCCCATGCCATAGTACGATGAACTCGACCTAATAAGCTGATAATATTCTCTTCTTCAGACTCAGCAATGAATTCAGACACTAAAGAAGCACCATTTTTGCCATGCTGTAAGACGGATGAGCAACAGATATTGGATAAGAGGCCTATGTAGCCATGTAACTGAATCATTTGGCGAAATAGTTTGTTTCCTTTTTGAATTCTTTCTGTATCGTCTTTGTTAACATCAACATAATCAATTAGTCGGCTCTTCTGGTATTCAGTATCGGTATTATTGAGAATGAGGTTGACGGATTCTCTTACTTGAGCTGCGATTGCAAGCACAGTGGGTAAAGGACTGACTTCACTAATCATTCTGAAGAGATAAGAAAGCGAGTCAGATGCTATGGTGACTGAGAAATTGGCGGGCAAAAGAGGTAAGGCATAGTAACTGAGAAGCATTTCAGGGCATCCTTCTTTGACAAACTCTTTTATATTGGACTGGTTTTGAAGCAGGCCTTCCAGAAATCGAGAAACCAAATCAATGAAAGAAACAAGCAAACATTCCGTTTTCTCGGGTTTATCATCTTCGTCTGGTTTTTTTATTTCAGGTTGCTGTTCGTCGCGAGTTTGTATAAGATGACTGTTATCACTTGCTTTACCAGGACCATTCATATCTTCACCCATGATGATTACCTTTTTAATTAGTTTTGTGACGCATTGGAATACAGAAGACTTTAATGAGGGGTGATGACGAATCAATTCATCCATAGTTGAGCCTAAACCAGTAGCACTATCGACATCCAATGGATTTCTCAAAAAGTCGTGCGAGCTCATCAAATCAAAAAAGTGAGGCAAAGGTTGTTCTGCATTGAACATCTCCAGACCTTGACCATTTAAACATATAGCGCCAAAAGCATTGACAGCTGCCAATAACACTTCATTATTTGGTGATTCATATTTAGAAATCGTTCGTAAAAAACTTTGAGGTAGTTTTGCCTCTTGTAAAATAGTAAGTGATGTCGGTTCGTTATGAATAAATGTAGTACAAACATTGATAGCTAATGCAAATACACCATTTCCAAATACTTTTGGATCATCCATAATCAACTTTAAAGAGTGTGGTAAAGTAGAGTCAATTAAATTACGAAGCCCGTCTGTTGTACCTGATGATTCCATCATGCGTAATAAAAGCTTAAGCATTGCTTTAATGGTGGAGAGCTTATCATACGGTCCAAGTACTTCTTCATCACTTTGACTTGAGCAATTTTCAACCTCCAACTAACGGAAGAAAAAGAAATTAGTCTTCTTTAGTAATAATTTAAGTCTTTTTTTCTTTTACCTTAATTCGATTCAAAAGAATATCAAGACCATTGGCATTACAGAAAGCAGAAAAGGAAGTTGCGAATGAATTTACAATGGTATCAATGAGACCAACGATCTTTGCAAGGTTTTTAAGTTGTGTGTATTGAAGATTTCCAACAATTTGAACTAGAGTAGGAATAATACCTGCAGACATTAACATTTGTCCACCTGGTTGAGTTTGTAACAAGTAAGAAACAAATGTAAATAATGCGTCCAGAAAAGGTTGAGGATATGCTTCATTTGAATTGGTTTTGCGTAAAATTTGCATCATTGGCCCATGGTTAGCAGATGCATTTATTGCTGTCAAGACTTCTGAAAGCTTATTTCTGTGTCTTGTAATAGAGTCAAGAGCATATAAAACATAAGTTTGAATTGTCTAACCCCATAGTGTGAGTTACATTATTAATAAGAACAAAAAAAAAAAAGACTATCTTACTGTATCTACTTGTTTCTCTGGTGAAATTAATTCAGCCAACTGAGAGATCAAGTACGGTTCATATATAAAGACTTTGTTTTGAGCGGTTGATTCTGAAACAGCATGAGCTAGTAAAAAATAGTGTTAAGTGGTTTACATTGATTATAATATGGTCTATAGATACTCACACATGATGGAAATGGCTAATATGCGAATACTTAATAATTGTCTTCTGGAATCTGATTGATTTATATGTTTTGCTATCCGAATTCTATTGGCCAACTCAAATTGATGTTCTTTAGGTACATTGTATTTCTTGACAAACGACAAGTAAATATCTATGTCATCCTTCTCTAAATCTTCATTTGTTAGAGCTGTTGTTATAACTTGATTTCCTTCATTTGTTGTAGCTTCTGTACGATAGAATTGAAGGTTTAAAGTCATCATTTTAGGTGTAACCTCTAACTCTGTAGCGATACGTAATAAATCTACTGAAACATGATTCCATCCTCGAGCCAATTCAACTATTTTCTCTTGAGGTACAACAAATGATGAACGTATAGCCCTGGGATTATTGATTCGTTGAGCTGGTCGAATCATAAATTGAAGTACTTGTTGTAAAACGTCCATATCAAATGTATTCAAAAGCATACATAAATACTATATACTGTTTAAATACAAGCTATTAAACACCTATGCATATTTACCTCGTATGAATTGAATATATTTCTATTTGTACAATTTTCAAACAAAATACGCGAAAGATCGACAATTGAGAGAATGAGTTGTTTTGTTTGATCTTTAAAAGGTACAGTTTGTACTTCTGTTAACTTGTATTCAATACAAATGGATTCTAATATTAAATCGAATCGATCTAACACTGCAACCCAGTGAAATAAATCGCCTCTAGCATATGGCCATGTATGTAATTCTCGAACGATGCTTGGA
The DNA here is from genome assembly GCA_000697295.1 of Mucor indicus B7402. NCBI lineage: Eukaryota > Fungi > Mucoromycota > Mucoromycetes > Mucorales > Mucoraceae > Mucor > Mucor indicus. Next base: position 67,919 of record JNEK01003082.1, read on the forward strand.
ATTTCTTCTTGAGGTTTTGTTTCCAGTCGTTTAATCAAGTCACTCAGCTGACGTGGCTAAACCATAAAAAAGAATAGTTTAATAATCCAAATTCATTCAGATTTCTATGTTGTTTACCAAAGGCGCAAGTTTCTTGGAAGGTGTTTTTCTGATCTTCATATTTCCCAAATTATGAAGAAAATGCTAAATTTTGTTACATCTCACCTTAATCTCTATTTTTTTTTTAAAAAAAAAGAATCTTTACCTTAAATTACTTTGATGTCTTTTAAAATCTGCTGAAATTAGTCTACTATTTTTGTTTTGTAGTAATAATAAAACAACGTCGTCTTTATAAAAAAGACTGCGAAATCCAAGAAAAAAAAGAAGAAGAAAAAAGAGACAAACTTCTGCATCTTTATTTTTTAGTACGCTTTTTGTTAAAGCAAAGACTGCGGAGTCCAAACACACTTGCCTCACCACCACAGAGACGTCATGCCAAACCTGAAAGAACTGCTAATTGATCAATGAAATTCACAGTAGTATATCATGAGGCCCTTTTAACTACTTGGTAACATCAAAAAAGTCACTATACGCGTAATGTATTCAGATATTATTCAGCTATGAAGATTTCATAATAGTTACTGTTAAAAGCACGGTAGAGAACAACTTTGATACTACACTTTAAGCATTTATTTGATATTTGACAAATACTAGTTGGCCTAGTATCTATCGTGCATTGCTTACAATGCTATATAATAATGGGGCCCTTTTGTAATTGGATACCAAAGCGCTCTTTTTTTTTTTTTTTTTTTTTTTTTTTTTTTTTTTGGCAAGCTGCTTATTTATCAGAGCGAGCGTACCTATATATATTTTCTGGAAAAAGGCTCAAAATTGTAATACAATTGAGAGAATGTAGAGGCATAAATAAAGTGTGACGTCTAAAAAGTTGATCTGCATATCAAGGCACGCCTTTGATTGACACATTTGATATTAGACTAAATATTTGCCCTAGTAGCAGCAGTAGAATTTTGCCACTAATGTTGGTGTGTCAACCCTTGCCATGATATACCTAGATTCTTGGTATATACTAATTTTACATAATGTCTCCTTTTTAAAGGAGAAGCTTTTTTTTTTTTCTTTCTATTACTACTTGCCTTAAGGGGTAAAACAATCAATAACTCGAAAATTCCTTTTTGTGCATAATAAATAGACATTCTATTATTTATTGTGAATCTGCTCTTTGACTTTAAAAAGGTTGTAAGTTCATGGATTACTGTAACTATATTAAAATCAAATAAATGCGTGTGACACCATGTCTTTTTCCTATAAATGGATACTAATTGCACGCAACATGCAACTTTCTGCCAAAAAAAAAAAAAAAAGGCTCTCCCTGAAGCATAAAAGTGATTTATTATCAAAGTCATATTTCACCATTTCTTTCCTTTCTTTTACTATTTTACCTTCCCCCCCGTATACTTTCCTTTCTTTACTAATGTACAATACTAGTCCACAATACGAAGACTACCCAAACACCCCAAATTCTAGGTAAAAATGATTAATTGCGCAACATATGTGTCGCTTTTAAACATCTTGTTATGTAGAACTGTACCTCCTATGCCAAATTATGTAACGAACAATGTAAAAATAATCAACAATCTTTGAATATCTTTTACATAAAGATAATAATTCCTTTTGTTTAATACGTATAGTTTGAAAACAACGACCATTACAAAAGACAAGTAAGGAAAAAAAAAAAAAAAAAAGACTCCAATTAATTAATTTAAATTAATAACCACTACCAAAAAAGCCCGCCAGAACGTCTTCGTTACCTTATTTTGAAAGAGAATCTGTTATTGATCCAACAGCTCACTATTATTTTGACACTACTACTCCTAGACATACCTTTATAGGTAAAATACAAACCTTTATCTGTAATAACAAACATCGGCTAATTGTACTTTAGAAAACAATAATTTAATACAAAATATAGATAATTATACTAAAGACATACAGTCTAATGTTCAAAATGTAATTAACTCGCCTATTCAAGTTCAACATGGTTATGTAGAGCTCCCTCAACCATCAGCTGCTATTATTGAAAATGCAGCATGTACGAAAAACATTAGAAAACAACCTCCTCCTCCTCCACTCGTCATTCCTCCCTCCCCTACACATAACTTAGTATTCGCCCCCGCTCGCACCTCTTCTATAATCACAGAAGCAGTCCCAATAGGATTGCACACACCAGGAGAGCTAAGCACGCCCGAATCTTGTCGCAGTGAAAATACACAAGATTCATCTTACAATTCCCATATGATCCCATCTCCTCTATCAAAAAAACACTTGCCCGCAGAAGCAGAGGCAGAATCATTGTTGCATCAAGGTATCAAGCACCATGAAGCCGGCCGATTAGAAGAAGCCACAAAATTGTTCAAACAAGCGTCTCAATTGGATTTACCCATTGCTATGTTTCTTTATGGTATTTCACTTCGTCATGGCTGGGTATGGTGAAACAAAATTCTACATATATTTATATATCATTGACTTTATATGTTTACGCATCTTAGGGCTGCGTGAAAAACGAGTTCCTTGCATTTCAGTACCTCCAAAAAGCAGCAGAGCACGCAGTTGAAGATTTGAGTAGTCTGTCTTCTACTGTGAACATGTCAGCAGCAAAAAGTGAACTAATCATGGCCATTTATGAGCTAGGTGTCTCGTTTCGTCATGGTTGGGGAGTACGTGGAATATCTATGGTCGTTTTTATATACACACTAACTATATTATATAGTGCAAGAAGAATAAGGAAACTGCGGTTTATTATTTCAAGATAGCAGCTGATCTTAATGACCCAGACGCACAAAATGATCTTGGACATTGTTATTATCATGGTCATGGTGTAAAGAAAGATCTTTTTCAAGCTGCCAAGTATTATAGACTTGCAGATAAACAGGGGCATGGAATCATGGGTAACTCATGGATCTGGAAATCAAAATATGACAAGAAATAAATTTTAAAAAAACGAGGCGTAACAGCGACGTGCAAAAGTAGTTATTTCCTTTTTTAGAAACAGCTTCCCTGCTATTGGGTTATTTAAGACCTAAACTTCATAGGTATTCTTTTGGCTTGCTTTTTATAAAAAAAAAGCTTCTATTTTTTTCCATTGGACCTACTATTTATTTTTCAAGCGCCTTCTACTTTTGTTTTTATTTCCTTCTTTCTTATACCAAATGTCCTTTAGCTTTGAACGAAAATTTAAAATGAACCGCTACAATAAACACAATTATGAAATTCAGTCAGGCTTCTGCCAGTACTGCGGTGTAGACACATCTCTTTTCTCGTAAGAATATCCCTAAATTTTCATTATACGCGATGTATTGAAGCATTTGTCTTTTAGGCATGAATTTTGGTGCCGATTTTCTGGTCAATAAACCCAGTCGTAGTACTAGTCCCTGAGAATGATATATACCCATATTCCTAAATATCTATACTGCCTTAAGAATATTTAAATAAAGGAAATTCATATATCACACGTGACTAAGTCTATTGTATTATATAGAAAATAGTGTATAGAATCTACATCACATAGGTATCATCTGAACTTCTAGAATTTTATAATTCTATTTTATTCTTTTTTTTACAAAAAAGGTAAGATCAGTCAAGTTTGTTTGTTCTCTAGATATGTACAGATATCTCTGGTTGCTACTACTGTACCAGCCTTAAACATGAAAGAGATTGTTCAATTAACACTTGGCAAAAGAAAACAACAAAAATTAGATGTAGGCGTTAAAGGTCCAACATTTTACTAATAATTTGTTATGTTCACAATGACTTATTCAGTATGTCACAATTGGAGAATAAGAACAGGTGAACACTGTCAGTAACACGTGTGTAAAAAAAAAAAAAAAAAAATCCATTGACTGGAAAATACAATTATCTTTCTCTACCAAATGAATCTCAAAACGGAGATATCTTTCATTTCGATTAGCGGCAGTCTAGGATAAGATGGCGCTTTACTTTTTCTTGGATGACAAAGTTTGATAGATACTTCTTGTGTTGGTTTGGAGGCCTTTCGATTACTTCTACTTAGAGAAAACAACTTTTCGATTGCTTGGTATGAGGGTAATTGATCTTCTATTGTTGTTGTTTTTTTTTTTTTAGCCGCTTGAAGAGTCTCTGGAGGTCTTGTTCATTTTTAAACTAGCGTTATTGTCGTATTGTATATTCTTGTGAGCATTGAGCTGTCATCTAATTTGTAACTTGAAAAAATAAGGATTCAATCATTGACACAACTCAAAATACCTCTCAATACGAAGAGCCATATAATTTATCATGAATACTTTACTCTTCTCAAGCCAACAGTCTCTTTTATTTACTTTACTCTGATACAAACACATATTGATATCCCTTTATCATTAGTGAACTAGTTATCACGCGGATGAGTGTCCAGTGATGCATATGATATAATGACAAAATGAAAAGCTCCACAGTATAATATAGTGTTGGTAGTAAATCGCAGAGCAAATAGGAATTATAGACTTTTATTATCAGTACTTATGAAAAGTTCAAAACTGTACTATATTTATAGGCTTATTATATACAGGACATATATAAATATTTCGCTAAAGAAGATTAAGCAACAGCTTTCTTCCTAATTTATTTCCTCAGGCCCAATTATCAAATCCTTGACATCGAAACAATCGACAACATCTTATCAATTGAAAACCGGATTGAACAGCACGCATACAGGCTACTCTCTATGCTACCTTACTTTCCTTTCTTGGACCTGATTAAAAAAGATATAGTAGGGTTACTTTAGAACCGATAATTTGTCGTTGATTTAAAGGGGCTTTGAAGGTAGCTCGAAGGCTAGTGCTAGTTTCAATGGTGTACTATAGCGAAAACCTCTGTCTACAGAAATAAGTTTCAGTCCTATTTCTGCACTCGCTGACCCATTTTTGTCTGGGTGACCCATTTTCAAAATTATGGTCCATTTTCATTGGCTGAATCATTTTCAAAATTGGTGATCCATTTTCATTTCAAACTGGCCAATTATTTTTTTATTGGATCAGCCTTTTTTTCGTCGACTGTACTTCAAACATGGATTTTCAAACGAAACAAATGGAAAAAAAAAAGTTTTAATGGTTATACTATATACATAGATAGTTTGCACATTATACCTATTAAAGCAGAACTAGACTACAAAGTTATAGTGTATAGCCCCTCAAAATACTTGACAACCAGAAGTAGGTTCAAGTGCTTTAGTCCCAATCGTATATTATACATAAAACTTCGATCACAAAGCCTATTAGTACGTACAAACAAAAGTTTTTATTCACAAGCCACTTGATACAGTTTTTAAACTTTAGATTCAGACAACAGGTTGAGAGCACCCTTAGTCGCATCTTGAGGAGAGGACCTATTGTCTGAATCTAAAGTTTAAAAACTGTAGAACAAGTTTCATCTTAAAAAAAGATCACCTTTTTATATTATTTGGTATATTTTTAAATAGGCGATCCCTCAGAAACAAACAAGCCTTTAGAAGAAAATAAGAAGGTTTTATTTTTTTTTTTTTTTTAGAAAAAGAGGAGGGTATTATATGTATAAACTTGGTATTATTATTCAATGAAACCTTGCGTCAAATGTGCAATATCATAGGCATTTTCCAAAATAGACGTTTCAATTGGAACAGTTATAGGAGTGGCGAGCTTTTCAGGTGTGAGTGGTTTTCTACCCCAGCTCATGTAGTAAGAAAAATAAGAGTGGTGCAAAGAACATTCTTTTTTGATAGTTTCAATTTGCTCGTCCAATTTGCTAGCATCTAAGCCTAGTGTTGACATTAGATAGTCTTTGTAACTGTAAAGCGTATCTAAGAAACTGCATTTGATAGACGAAAGTGACTCGGAGTCCCCAAAACCAACTACAGCTTTCTGGTAATGAACGTCCGACAGTTCAGCCTCGTTCTGTAAAATTTCGCCAATTGATTTGGTCCATGTCACATCAATTGAGTGCTTTTCATACATACTTTTCGCAACTAATATAATACGTAAGAAATTCGTGTTAGTGATCTCGCGTGTGCGTGTGAATACATGTCTCAGAAATAATTACAGCCAGAAAATATCTGTTCAGTAACAGGTCCAGGGTTCTTGATAACAGGATCAATGTCCCGGAATTCAATATATCCACCTGGCTTCAATACTCGGTTCATTTCTTTCAAAACGAACTATATTATAGCATAAATATCTACATGTTGTGTCTTTTTTTCATATTGTTACCTTTAAATCTGTGGTTGAAAAGCAGTTGTAAACAAGCCGCATATGTATATAGTCAAAATATTCATCGGGGTAAGGAAACCCTCCTGGATCCAGCATGTCACACTGTTGAAAAAAAGAATTTGAAGGCTTGATTGAATTTGGAAATACGGATGCAATATCGATACCATGAAAATCGCTATTTGGGTAATTGGTGGCCATTTCCAGAACCCAAACTCCAGAGCCACAAGCAACGTCCAATACTCGAGTAGATGGTGTCTTTTTACTGCTAGTTGAATTAACTGATCGCATTGAATCTTTTCTTGTTAGCGATCTAGATAATAAATCATGTACCGGTGCTGCAAAATTGTCGCCAAAACAATGCTTTAAAACAAAGTGCTGTAAAATAGTAAATTTTAGTAGTCTTTTCTAGATGTAATAAATTTAATGATATTTACAGTGTTGGTCAAGCGGTCTTGCTCTTCTTCGTTTGTTATTGAAGGGCAGGGTCTTTTTTGATCGTTGTCATCTATGGTGAAAAGCTCCGCTGGTGCAGAAAACGATCTTCTGGTATACAATCGAGGGGGCAAATCAGTACTAGATCTACCAAGCATCTTGTGAACGCAGCCTTTGACGTCTCCTATCATTGAGGTGGCCCTTGAATTAATGGTTGAGGAACTTCTACTTAAATTTGGAGTCGTATTCAAAGAAGAACTATTATTGTGTGTTAGGGTGTTATTCAAATGTTTATTAGGTTGCTGTTGACGTCTTCTACGATGGTCTTTCGAATGAATCGACCCCATTTTAAAGTAGAAAAGAGAAGGAAAAGGGCTCTATTTTTAGGTCCCAGCTATATGTTTTTTTATAAACCTTTAGACCTCAGCACTGAAACTTCGCCTTTCATGCTTTTTATTTGTGGTAATCACAGGTTCTTTTCTCCTTCTTCCCCCAAAATAAAGCGCCAATCTTTTTTTTTTTTTTTTTTTTTTTTTGTTTTTAGGTTCTCCCGTAAAATTCTCGAGAAAAAAAAAACACAAGTGTCGCAGAACCAATATCATCTAGAAATCAAAATTTGACATTCATATAATGATTTGCTCTTACATTAACCTCAAATTTTTTTATTAGTTGTGGTAACACTCATTCTTAAAACCATTCATTCAGGGAACACAGTTCTTTCAGGTTCTTATACGAATTTGGCTTTTTCTGGACAAATCAAAATTATCTAATTTTCGGATTTTAGTCTGCCTTTTTTGGATGAAGTATACAAGGAAAGTCAAAAAAAAAAGACAGAGAAGTTTAGAAGTAGAAGACAACCACGAATAATTTAATAAACTTTAGACAAATGCAGAAGATAGGAATTAGACGTATCAATTCAATTACATAGTCGGTTAGTCTGCGATACAAGTGGTGTTTTGATGCAACACAAGTTCTATTATGCAAATTGTTGGCATAGGTATATCTATAGTTTAAATATAGACTCATCTCTTACTTCATCACTAGAGCAATATAACATATAATATATCATAGTTTTGAGCTCTACTAAGCAATGGCATGATTTTCATTTAAGGTTCGAAGTACAATTGAAACAGATGGGATGGTTGCATCGGTGTTAAAACAAAAGCTTGCAGTATATCGTAAACGCCCAAGCGGAAGGGGGTACCTCAACGAAAATTAATATAACTAAAGAAAATATATTCGAGTGTGTTGAAACGTTGACAGAGTCAAAATACGCAGATAAACAAGGTGTGTCTTAATTGACTCGAACGGATGCGATTTTCTATACTGTATAACGGAAAGTAGCTCAGTGAAGTCAAAATAAATTCTTAGATAAACAAATTATCCCGGCACTCAAGAGGTTAAGAAACAAACTGAAGTCAAGTATAGTGTGTTTTGCTAAGAGACAACTTTCGAAACAAAAGTTGTTTTCGGTCAATGTTTTACAGTTCGCTTCCTACGTTGAAACCAGAACCACCTATGAAAATATAATGTATGGCTACTACAACAGGAACGAAACCAAGTCTAAATTATAAACTTTTGATTACAAGGTTCCCAATGAATTTACGACACAAAAAGACAGCAATTTGTACTGGGAGGCATCTGTTTGTAGTGCAATACACGGGGCTATTTCCTAAAAGTATCATTGAAGAACAGAGAAACGCGTCAAGTTGCAAACATAAATTAGTCATCTAATCTGTTGCTCTCTCAAAAGCTACGTAATCTCCAGAACCAAATCTCTCTACTACTCTCTCAATTCGCTGCTGTTCAGCAAGAAATCTAAAGCCTCAAAAAACTTCTTACTCAGAACCCTATCAAAATCATTACCTATCATGGGCCAGTCTCACCAGCACCAATCCCCTCATCACCACTTACGGATATATGCCAGATCATCCAATAATATGCATGTTCTCTCCTTCCTCCCTAGCTTGACAAAGAAACTATCTAAATCAAACAGTCCAATCCAACAGAGAATGCTACCTGTAAACTTCACAGAGCAAAAGTATCTGCTCGCTTCTTATCCATCCTTCCCAAATCAAGGTTTTACTTTCGTGTACCACCACGCCAAAACTCACCTCCTCGGAGGCACGCTTGTTACCCACTTAAAGGGCCTTGGTATTAACAATAGGTGTGTTTTAGATTTACACTATCCTTCTTCTCACATAGTCGCCTTCTTGGTCTACTTGAACTTCTTACAAGAATTTACACATAATTGACATCTATACTATTTCTGAAGATACCAATTTTAACTCTTACTATGATGCTGATTACCTCTGCGATCCCCCAGCTCCAAACAATGTTAAGCAAGGAAAAAGGAGACGTTGTCTACCGCATCCAACTCAAACGTGCCGAACGAGTTATCCACAAGCTTTACTCTTCTTCTATACACGCTGCTGCCACCTATTTCCATGAAGCAGGTGATGTTACCTCCTCTTTCTAGAACCAACTCAAGTAGAATCACACTTTCAAGAGAAGTACCTCTTGGTTTTGTTAACCGTCTCTCGCCTCTCTGATGTTAAACAACCTTTTCCCCTCTCGTTTTTGCACCTTCCCTTTTTCTCGCAAGAAGCTGTTTTTTCTTTATTCACTCAGACCTGGCCAGGACAACAGCTTTCAAATGCTATGTGCCCATTTGGTCATTTGTAAATAAATAAATAAAATATTTCTTCAATCGTAAAGGAATCAAACTAGATCCTTTGTTGTTTCTTCTCACCAAGTTGCCCCACAACCGGAAGCGCAAACCACTGGTCTCCTCAAATTCCAATGCCTCTGCTCTCCCCGCCTCGACGACGCATTGGCCCGCTATTTGTCTTATGCTCTTTGAGCCCGATTACCTTCATCAAGTTGCACTCCCTCCTGAATCCCCAACTCTTGGCACTAAACTACTAGTTTGGTTGTGTAAAGCTTAAATTAGCGTTTCGTTGTAACATCGCTCCTCTTCCTTTTCCCCCTTTTTCTTTTATACCAAAAGGTTTTTTAGCACCGCCTGCTTCTTGAACTTGCTCGGGCAGTGCAATGCTTTGGTATTATGTGCTCAATTTGGGTCTTATATTAAATTTTGTTATCAATAAAAAAACATTTATTTAATCGTAAAGGAATCTAATGACGAGGTGAGACCTTGATGTTATCAAAGGCATCACGTTCAGCGTATTCGGCAGAAACTTCATCAATATAAGGTTGAAGATATCTAATATCCTATTTATACAAAAAAAAAAAAGTCAATATACCCATTCTTCTTGTTATTGTATTCATTTGCTTACTTGTTCAGGAGTGACCCATTTATCCTTGGGTAAAAGCTGATGAGTTAATGAACATTGTTGAGCAACACGAATGCGATAAGCACGATCATAAGCTTCACGAGGCTCGGCAATCTCAAGACGGCGAAGAGCTTCTTGAACTAATTCACTTTCTTCAGCAACCAAATCATCGTAGCGAAGACCTATTTTTTTTTTTTTTTCAATCAACGCTTTATTCTATGTTTTGCCAAACTGTTTGTTACCAATTTGTCTGTAACCAGAAGCACCAGCATAAGCCTTGCCTACAGGTGTCAATAAACCGGAAAGAAGCTTGGAATTCTTGACAATGGACTTGAGACTCAAAGACATTATATAGAAAAGTGGGGAGGAGGGGAAATAAAAGTGAGGGGCAAAAAAAAAAAAAAATGACAGACCACACCACAAAAAAAAAATTGGCTCTGGCTTTCTTCTTTTTTACCCCACTCCCTGCCATTATTATCTATCTTGTGACGTAAAAGAGGAATGCATTTAGTGACCCAGTAAATGTAGCAGTCACGTTTTTTTTGGCCATGAAAGTGTCCCTCAAGCAGTAGACAAGAGACAAATGTTTAAATATACATCTACTATATAAAACACAAAACCCAGAGAAAAGCCGTCAGTAATGTAAAGCGTTTTCAAGCAATGCTTCACTGTCCCCATTCAGCATTAGTTCAGAAATGTTATGTTTATAACCCATTGGGTATACACTGTGTGCCCTAAGATTCATATATATTCACTACTTTATATATCTAAGGGTTCCATCTACTAGTAAGAATTGTAAACCTTGGAAGCGGAAGAGTCATGGCACTAGATGACTTGAGGGATTGATCTTTCTTTTAGTATTCAGCATAAATTGAATATGTAAATGGAACAAAGCAGCCAGTGTTTGCACTGAGATTAATCTCATTCATTTCGGTGAATATTATTGCTGGGACATCATGCGTTACTCTAGGGGTACACATCACGACATTAGATGAGTAATTGAGCCTTTTGTATACTGAAAATAAAAACTATTACTTCAGTTGTTTGAAAATTAACGTTTCATCTAATTTCCTTTTTGCCTCTATCCAAAAAAGGTAAGCTGAGTTTCTGGTAATTGAATTTAAAGTGCAAAAGCTGCTGTAATCTTCCCCCGCAAAAGGTGTTCCCTTGTCTTTTCTTTCATGTCAAATTATTATGGGTGTTGTTTGTTGTAGAGAAGAACTCTTGGATTTGGAAGGAGAAGGTGAGTCAATTTATAGTAAAGATGATAAAGATGATGATGATTAATGTGTTATATAAAGTTGATCTTTCCCATTTCACATTATTAAGGTCAGTTGGTAAAGGTGCTTTTGGCAAAGTTCGAGTAGTTCAACATAAAGGCAGTAAACAGTTATACGCATTAAAATACATCAACAAAACGAAATGTATAAATATGAGAGCAGTAGAAAATATCATATCAGAAAGAAGACTACTAGAACAAATCGATTTTAATCTGATTGTAAATATGAGATATGCGTTTCAAGATGACGAAAATTTATTCATGGTATTAGATTTAATGCTTGGAGGAGATTTGAGATTTCATTTGGATCGATTGGGCACTATGCCTGAAGACTATGTTCGTTTCTATGCGGCAGAAATCGCCCTTAGTTTAAATTATCTTCACTCTTTAAATATAATTCACAGGTGGAGTATACGAATCCAATTAATTTGTGTGCAACCCTAATAAATAGATAATAGGGATCTAAAGCCGGATAATATTCTACTGGACGAACAAGGCCATGCTCACTTGACAGATTTCAATATCGCTACTGTTATAAATAATGCAAAACCCCTTACTTCTGTTGCTGGTAGTTTTGCTTATATTGCTCCTGAAATATTACTAAAAAGAGGCTATCTTGCTTCTGTTGACTGGTGGTCAATGGGTATCGTTCTTTATGAACTACTGTTTGGAAAGGTACTAAATATCCCCTTTTTATTCACTAATTATTAACTTTTATACAGAGGCCATTTAGAGGAAAAACAAATGATGCTTTACAACAAGCTATTCTCAATGACAACTTACACTTTCCAGAAAATCACAAGATATCTCCCTATGCTATAGACTTTCTTAAATCCCTACTTACTCGAGACGTCAAAACCCGTATTGGTGTCGGTAAACAGGGGTTTCAAAGATTAATGAATCATCCTTGGTTTAATAATATACCTTGGGATAGGCTCGAAAAGAAACAAGCAGACCCACCTTTTATACCTGATGTAAGTTCTGATTTTTAAATATAGGCATTTTATTGATCTATTTATTAGAGCAAAAGAGCAAACTTTGACCCCACACATGAATTAGAAGAAATCCTCTTGGAAGATAACCCATTAAAAGTCAAGAAAAGGAACCCTAAAAAGAGTGGAGCAGCTACTTCTTACGCCAACTCCTTAAAAAGCTCAATGACTGACCCAAGTGTAGTCGAACAAAGCCCTGAAAGACAAATGATGGACGAGAAATTCTTGACTTTTGATTATACAAAACCTTACGAAAACGAAAATCGCAAGAAGATGGTTGAGCAAAAGTACTGGGCACAACGAATGAACAAGACAACGAGTGAGAAGCAAGATCATAATAGAAGAAAAGCTGCTGCTACTTATAAGACAAGCGTCCTGGACTACTTGAACCAAAAGCCTGCTACTCCTTTGTCTGCTGGAGACATTCTGAAATTAGAAGAGTTGGCAAGATCAGCTAGATCTGGTGCTGTTAAAGATAAAGGGGCTGAATGGAGACCTCCATCTGGTTTAATAGGAAATGCAATTGCTGGCACCTCACAACTCAATGATATTCAAGCGAGGGACGAATTCATATTGCAGAACGGTGGCATACCACCTCCATCACGACCACCACCAATTATATCACATTATAACCAACAGCACAACAAAGATAATATGCCCATTCATAATACTTATGATACCACTACTTCTAATAACACTACAGCGAACGCCACTAACAATACTAACCATCTCCGCATGAGCGCCAGGAACAATCAACCTGATAATAACTATACTAAAGAATACATACAACAACAACAATCGTACGAATCGAGAAGGTCATCTGACAGTAGCTATAGGCTAGCTTCTTCCCCTGATAATAGTGAATACCCATTGATCTCTTCAACCGCAGCAATCAGTATAGAAAACTTGCAGCAATTACAACCACAACAGCAACAGCAACAGCAACAAAAGAACTACCAATCTAATCTCACAAGTGATACAAGTTATTTATATGCTGCATCCTCCATATCTACCGCTAGCTCGCAGACATTACATGACTCAAATAAGTCAATACATGGTGCACGCTCCACACCTGTTCGAGTGTCAAGTATTCCTCGTTTCCATGGAAACCCTCTTCCACCACCAACTTCGTTACCCCCACCTATTCCAACTTCGCTACCACCATTGCCTCCTGTTCCTAAAGACTATTTATAGAATATTGTATTTTGACATATTTGTAGATTTAAAGTGATAAATAAACATTAAAGCATAAACTTCCATTTATGGCTATTTGTTTTTGTTTTCATATCCGAATCTGGGGATGAAATCAAACGTTTATAAAGTTTTTTACTCCTTTCTTTTCTTTTATATTTCTTTATACTATATAAAATAAAATGACGCCACCACCAGAGCATAAAATCAATACATCTTTAGTTTATTACAGTCATGGAAGTGAAGTTTATCATTCACCAAAAAACTACCAGGAGGTAGATGCTGGTTTTAATTTACAAAGGCTCGCTTGGATCGAAAGCCCTCAATCCCCTGAAGCATTTCAAAGAGTAAGGATTCTAAGTGAATTACCCAACGACATGTTATTGGTTGAATATGAAGATCATTCAATGGTATATATATATATATATAATATATATATATATATATATGAGAGAGAGAGGAACAGCTTACTAACAATGTACTCTTTATAAGGAGGTGCAAGTGCCTAAAGAAAGAGTGTTTATGATGAACCCTCCAAAATTAGACTTAGTTGACGATATGGCAGAGCTACTGTATATGCATGAACCCGCCGTTGTTCATAACTTGACTCAAAGATATAAGCAAAACAACATTTATGCAAGTATAATATAAAGAAAAAAAGACGATCCAAATTAACAAATATTATAATATAGACTTACTCTGGTCTTTTCTTAGTGGCAGTCAATCCATATCGTAACCTGCCTATTTATTCTACAGAAATAATCCGACATTATCGAAAGAAACGAAGAGGAGAAGTAGCCCCACATATTTATGCTATTGCAGATCATGCCTTCTATAATATGCTCCACAATAAAGAAGATCAATCTATTTTAATTACGTAAGCTCGTCTTTATTCATGCTTTCTTTATTTTTCTCATATGTATGGTTATTAGGGGTGAATCCGGTGCTGGAAAGACGGAAAATACGAAAATCGTGATTCAATATTTAGCATCTATTGCAGGCAATGGTAGTAACGGGTTTGGTACTGACAGTTCTCGGCTGAACAAGCTAGAGTCACAGATTCTTCAAGCAAATCCTATCTTGGAAGCGTTTGGTAATGCCCAAACTATCCGAAATAACAATTCATCTCGCTTTGGCAAATTTATTCGAATTACGTTCAGTCGAAATGGCGACATCCGTGGTGCCTTTATTGACTGGTATCTTTTGGAGACATCCCGTGTGCATTCTCAGACCTTGGAAGAAAGAAATTATCATATTTTTTACCAGTTGTTGAATGCTGATCCTGAAATGAAAAGTGAGAAACATTTTACTATCATTTGTATCGCTCAATGACTCACAATTCTCTCTTTTTTTATATTTTTACAGGACAATTAATGATAGAACAACTTTGCCCTGCAGATTTCAATTATACCAAAAACTCTAACCATACAATTCAAGGTGTCGATGATGCTGCAGAATATAAAAAGCTTGTTCATTCTATGAATATTATGGGGATTTCTGAAGAAGAGCGAATTGAATTCTTCCGTATAATTGTTGCGATCCTCTACCTAGGTAATATCATCGTTAACCGCACTCGTGTCGACATTAGCGATTATGAAACGGCTGCCGAACTGCTTGGTATCTCTCCTCAAACCTTTAAAGAGTCACTTTTAAATCCGCAAATGAGAGCAGGGCATGAATGGGTTAAACAATTCAAGACAGCCAGTCAAGTAAAGGATCATCTCGATGCTTTAGCCAAAGTCTTGTATGAGCGTAACTTTAGTCATCTCGTCAGCCGAATTAATTCTGCTATTGATGGTCCACAATCACTCGAAGGTATTGCTGAAGGTGAAAAGTTTATTGGTGTCCTCGATATAGCCGGCTTTGAAATATTTAAGATCAACAGTTTTGAGCAGCTCTGCATCAATTATACCAACGAGAAACTGCAAGATTTTTTCAACCAAAACATGTTTGTGCTAGAAGAAAAGGAGTATAAACGTGAAAACATTCAATGTGATGATTCTTTGGATTACCGTAATGATCTACAGCCAACTATTCAGCTAATTGAAAGCGTTAAAAACCCTATTGGCATCCTGTCGTGTTTGGAAGATGAATGTGTGACTCAAGGCACAGATGACCGCTTACTGGCCAAGATCTTGGATCAAAACAGAACCAACCCTCGGTTTGGTCGAGACAAGTATAACGAAGGGTTCTCTATCAAACATTATGCCGGTGAAGTTAAGTATACAACAGCTGGATGGATTGAACGCGGCAAAGACCCTCTTAACGAACATGTTGCTCGGCTATTTGCAGAATCTACAAATCAACATGTCGCTCAGTTATTTAAAGATTATGCTGCCAGTTCTCGCGTAATAGAGACTCGTAAACCGCTCGGGCGTATGCGCAAAGGAGGTGGTAACTTCCATACTGTTGGTTATAAACACAAACAGCAATTAAGTGATCTTATGAACACACTACACAATACCTGCCCTCATTTCGTGCGTTGTATTCTTCCCAATGACCGTAAACGACCCGGTGAAATCCAACCCCAACTAGTACTTCATCAACTTCGTTGTAATGGAGTTTTAGAAGGTATTCGAATCTGCCGTGTGGGCTTCCCTAATCGTATTATATTTGAGCAGTTCCGCGAACAATATAAGTTGCTAGCTCCTAAACTCATAGAGAATGTGCAGGATCATCGAAAGGCATGCGAAATTCTACTCAAGTCTGTCCCTAGTCTAGATCCTCAGCGATTTCAAATCGGAAGAACGAAAGTGTTCTTTAAGGCTGGCACATTAGGGTTATTGGAGGAACAGCGAGACATTCGACTTTCTGAAATCGTGACCAAAATTCAAGCATCGTGCTTATGCTTGATTGCCCGCCGTAAAGTGATGCAGCGTCAAAACCAAGACAAAATAATCCGTACAATCCAACGCAATGCACGTATTTACATTGATATGATGCAGTCTCGCTTGTGGAAAGTCTATCATCGTCGCAAGGAGCTTATTTATACGTACGGAGAAGAAAATGTGGTTAATAAGCGAATCGATGATCTTGAGCAAGTGCTTGCTGCATCGCAAGAGCAACTGACAGTGTTATCAGACGAGAACCAGTCACAGCAGCGAATTATTGATCAGCAAGAAGAGAAACTTGAGAGCCAGCAAAAAGAATTAGAAAAAGCGCACCATACATGTTTTGAGCTGGAGGAGGAGCGTGACAGATGGCTGAATAAGTACAAGGATATGGAGCAAGAATTGATGAAAACCAAAGCTAAGCTGGATAGCGTGCAGGATGAGCTAAACCATACAAAGACTTTCAGTCAGGAACAAGCAGTCTTACTGTCAAAAATGCACGAAGAGATCAAAGAAGAATGTGAAGAGAACGAGTCATTAATGATCCAATGTGATGAACTATGTAAAGAGAACAATGAGCTTCAAGATAAGTTGTTTGCTTTGGAAAATGACAAAGCAGCTTCCGAGGAACTACAGGCACAGTTAGAAGCAAAAGATAAAGAACATACTAAATTGTTGCAAGACATGCAAGATCGATATACGCAAGAAATTGGCTTTAAGGATAGTGAAATTAATGATCTCAAAGAGGTTCTGGAAGAGGAGAAGCGGAAGAACGAAGCCGGAAGTAATGAATTAAAGAATCTAGTCGTACAATATAAAGGAGAAATTCATGAAAAAACGATGGCCCACTCGAAGATGGAACAAAGTCTGGCAGTACTGGAAACCAAGTTGGCAAAAGAGACAGAAGAAAGAAAGTCCTATCAGAAAATGGTATCTCAAATGGAACGCGATTTGAATATGCTAAAAAAACTGGTTGAAACCGAAGTTAATGAAGCAAGGGCAAAAGCAGATAGGTACAGTTTATGAGTAAATAAGTGCATGTGCATATTTTATTAAACATGAATTTCTTTTTTCTTGTTAGATGGGAAAGTATCATAGCAACACTTCCAAATCATGGCTAAATTTATAAATAATAAAACATTGTGTCTATTCATTATTTTTGTTGTGACAACGAACTCGGAGTCGTCACAACTGGGCTTGGAGATCTGGTATTTGTAGCTGAATTGATATCCGTGATCGTAGCAGAAGAAATAGGGTCATTGGGAGTAATATCGGAGCCTAGAGAGAGATTAATGCTATACTTGCAACATTCATATTGAACTGATGCTTACCATAAGTATTCAAAAACTCATCCATGTCTAACAAATCGTCCTCATTTACATGCTCGTCTATGTTGATATTATTATGTGCTTCTTGAATGTCGTTTGAGGTCACTTTTGTAGGATCAAAACCCAAATGCTGTGCTAATGCTTGTAAACTGATACCTAAATCTTCTATGTCTTGATTTAAAGCGTCTGCAGAACTACTGATACTTGAAATTGTGTTTGTAACTTGGTTTAATGACCGAGGGCTAGATGTATTTGTATTATTTGAAGCCGAAGATAATGCAATAGAAGAAGGTGTATTACTCAAATGTGAAGTCAAGTCAATCAAAGGGGTAATTTGCTGAGAATTCGTACCAAAGAACGCATCAGATGTCAACTGACTAAACAATTCGGGGTTTGCTTGTGCTAAAGTAATCAAATTCTGCAGCTGTGGTATATTGTTGCTTGCGTCGTTAACAGAGGCTAAAGCAGTAACATCTATAACAGCAATTAAAAAAAAAAGCAGGTTAAAGGAGCAGGCTTGAAATTACCATTTTTAGATTGATCATTTAAAGCAATAGCGTCTGCCAAATCAGAGGAGGTTGCAGTGATCGTCGAGTTTTTTAAATGAGCAGGTAAAGTTGTGCTTAAATCAGTCAAATCGTTCTTTCCATCGACATAGTCGTCCAAGTTAAACGTTGTAGGTGCAGAAGAAGTTTGTTGGCGGGGTATCTTTTTGGGTCTTTGATCATCAGCTGTGTGATGGGGTTGAGATTCGACTTCAATTTCGTGATCATCTCCATCAGCAGGACCAAGTAAAAATCTTCGTTTTCTCGAGATAGCAGGTCTTTTATCGCTATTCGAGAATACAGATGCTAAGAATCTCAAAATTTTATCAATTGTTTCTTGATGTCGAAGATGTCGTTCCCTTGCTTGCACGGTTTCCTGCCATAATACCTGATTATCTCTCTGGATAGACTGTAGCTGATTTGATATATTCATTTGATGCTTTTTAATGGATTGTATTTCGTCCAATATATGTTGTAAATCAATACTAGAAATTTCTTTTTCATCGGCTGAAGGACCCTTCTTTCGAGTAACTAATAATAAGAGATCTGGTTGATTACGTTGAAAATGAGGATTACTGAATTCCCATCGCTCTGATTCACTATCTGTTTCCAAAACACCTTGCTGTAAGTGAGGCACTTTATGGAATCCATACATGTTTAATTGTCGAACAAACGAAGAGAATTTGTTATGTTTAAAAAAGCGTGGCAAGACTTTTCGTGCAAAATCTTCTTGACGGTTTACAAAGAAAGAAGCTCCATCGTTTGCCCAACAAATGAGATCGTCGGATTCAGGATCATTTACCATGCTAGAAAGTTTGAATATTTGAAACTGATGGAGCTTAATTAACGTTACCTGTAAAGTTTATTAAGAAAAGCAGGTACGTTTTTCTGAAGCGGTTGATTCATTGAAGAGCTTGTATGGCTTTTTGTATTAGCAGAAGTCGTCGGAGCAATCGATTTGTACACTTTAGGTACCTCCTTTTTTTCTGTATCTTCCTTTTTAACAATCGGTATTTGACTCATTGTCTTTTGGGAAATCTTGAAAAGAGTTTTTTTTTTTTTTTTTTTTCGTGTTTTTTTTTTTTTTATTTTGGTAAAAAAAGAGAGAGTACAGCATTTGACGTCACATTTTATCTTTTGTTCGGTTTTTATTTGATGAGTCTCTCTGTTTCTTGAGCCTTGTTTTCTTAGTCATCATCATTCAATATGACTCAGTATCAAAAGGACTACACCATGTTTTCATTGTATATTTTTTATTGAATGCTTGCCACAAAGAATAAGATTGCTTGTAGCACAATTATCTTGCTGGGATAGCCATACAGCAAAATAAAAAATTATTGTTCAATCGTATAAGGTTAATACTTATTTTTGCAACTGCCATCAGCAGAGAATAGCACGATATAAAGAAGGAGCACATGACTTTAATTATCACACAAGTGATAAAAAAAAAACTCTCAGGGAATGGTGTTTGCTTAGGTCACCTTGTCCCAAATTGTGAATGTATTATTTTATGCACATTTCCCACTGCTTTCTGATATTTTTCTAGCTATCCCAGCACGTAGATATTAGATACATGCTTCTCGTTTTACTTCCTCAGGAAATATTCAATGTTATTGGAGCTTATTTAACAACTGATGAAATACTTACCTGCCGGACGGTCTGCAGTTCATGGTATAAACTGTGGATTGCTTATCAATATGACACTGTTCACGTAAAAGGGAAGATTCAGTTTCGTGCCTTTTTCCATACATTACAGCAATCTTTATATAAACCTGGAACTGCTTTTTCGATAGGTTACCAAATCAGAAAGCTTATTGTTGAGAATGGTCATATAAAACCTTTTTTCCTCGGTCAACTACCTATACTGTGTCCTTTCCTTGAAGTGTTTATGTTCGACGGTGTCGCCTTGAGTGAAGCTGCTCGAAGGGAACCATTTCAACACTACCAGCAGCAAAGAAATAAAGAGGAATTGGATATGGTAAAACATAACTTCTCAAAATGGACTCAAATGAGACACATTGGTGAATTAAATGCCGTTACAGTTTCTCTTAATCTACTTCAACTGCCGACAAATCTGATTTCTATTTCTGTACAGTTTAACAATCAAAACGATAGAACAAACTCAAAAGGATTGCTCTTGAATTCGTTGTCTAACGCTCCATGGTTACAGTCCTTCTCACTCGGTTGTGTCTATTTAAGCTTAGAAGAGCTAGAAACAATACACGCAGGTTGTCCAAATTTAAAATCACTACATCTAATTGATATCCGTCTCTTGCTGCCGACAGCAACTTTGACCGATAGGCAGATCGTACCCGCAGTCAACCTTCAATCTTTTAACTTTATCAACGGTAGCTTTTGTGATGGAACTCATATTTGGTTAACCTATTTTTCTAGAAAATACATAAATGCTAAAACAGTGAATATTGGAAAATGCTCTTTCTTTGCAGGAGATTCCTCTAATTCTAGGTTAACAAGCAACGAGTTGGCTACGTGTGAGCCTCAACTACTGCATATAACAAGAAGCTGCTTGAAATTAAAATCACTCAATTTGCAAACATTCCTATTAGGGGAACACTTTTTTAAAAGTCTTGATCAAGGAGGTATTCAACTCAACGAATTGACTATCGGTGACGGACGTACAATAAACATTACTACCGGTTTAAAAGCACTGTTAAATTCAAAGCAGCGAAATCATATCCAAAACCTCACAGTTTATGGTTGGCCACTTACCTCTGACTTGGGGGGATTACATATGTTGATGACTTCTTTAAGCAGATTTAAAAATATCACAGCTTTGAACCTTTGCTTGGGAAGGCGTTTTCATCAACTGTCGGATCTAGTAAACTCACCAGAATCTGATATACCAACATTGTATTTTGACATTGTCTTGCAAAGTTGCCCCCAGCTTGCCTCTCTTATAGTAACGGACGCAAAAATAATAGCCACTGATTTTTTTGCACCAGTAATACCAGGATTCCCACTTAAAACTTTAAACTTCAAAAATGTGCTTATCAGCAACAGTGATTGTATATTTCAAATTATATCTTCACACTGTAGACAATTGAAAAGTCTGACACTCATATCGACCGCACCCAGTCCAATATACTCTGAGACTCGAAATTTCAATATATATTTGCCTCATCACAGTCTGAAGATGTTAGCACTAGACAAAATCTTAGTATCCAGAAAATGCAACACACGTTTGGGAACCTCAAAATTCAAGTTGACAAACAGTCGTGAAGTCTTTTGGTACGACCTAATAGCGTTTGAATATTATCATAATCAACATTTTGTGTATAATCAGTCTCCAAATAGTACAAGCCAGATATGTAACATACCGCTAAATACTGGGAAAGTGAGAGCAAAAAAGGTAAAAAAATGGCAGGGTCATGAGGTATCCTACACCAGTTTAGATAAAAGCGCGTACGTCTCTGTTTGTTGTAAAGAAATCGAGTTTTTGTCTCTAAGTGGTCTTCATATAACATAACTGGTGGTCGATCGTATAGATAAAAGTAGTATGTATTCGGTTTATTGCTGATTTTCAGCATCTATCAACTGGTTGTGAAGTCTAAAATAAACAGATTGATTTTGCATCAATTCAAGGTGTGTTCCTATAAGAAATAAATCATTTATTTTCTTTTTAGTTATACATAGCTAGCTAGTTTACCTTTTTCTAAAATATTTCCAGGAACTCTACCCATAACTACAATCATATCAGCTTTTCTAATAGTTGAAAGTCTATGTGCAATAACAAGAACAGTTCTTCCTTTCATTAATTTATCAAGTGCGTCTTGAACCATCTTCTCGCTTTGTGCTATTGCAACATGTTAGTCTTTCCCAAAGTGCTATATTCTTGCAAACATACTGTCTAATGCTGAGGTAGCTTCGTCTAAAATAAGAATCTATCATGATAATACAATTAAAACAAATTCCTTTTTTTTTTTTTTTTTTTTTGAATTACCTTAGGGTCCTTTAAAATTGCACGAGCAATAGCAATACGCTGCTTTTGCCCACCAGAAAGGGCAGCACCTCTTTCGCCTACAACGGTATTGTACCCTTCAGGGAAACTTTCAATAAACGCTTCCGCATTTGCTTGGCGAGCAGCTTCTTGCACTTCTTCGAGAGTAGCGTCAGGCTTACCGTAACGAATATTCTCTAAAATAGAAGTTGCAAATAGTACTGGTTCTTGATTAATGAAGCCGATGTGACTTCTCAACCAGGAAGGGTCCAAATTTCGTAAATCTTGCCCATCCAAGAGAATCTCTCCTTCTAATGGCTCATAGAACCTCTCCAATAGTGAAGCAATGGTAGATTTACCTGATCCAGAAGGCCCGCAAAGTGCAACTGTAGTACCAGGAAGAATCTTTAAATTAAATTTGTCCAAAACTTTTTGGTTGGGGCGGCTTGGGTAGTTGAAATCAATGTTTTTAAAGACGACTTCGCCTCGGACATAACAAGGTTTTACGCCACCTTCCAAAGGAACATTAGGCTTCAAATGAATAAATTCGAATACGCGGTTAGCAGACGCAGCTGCTTTAATTGATTGACCAAAGAGGACACCAAGTGATACCAAGGAATGCTGGGCTGTCTGAGTCGAAAGCATATACGACATAAGGTCACCACTAGTAAGCTTGTTCTCAACAACCAAAGAGCCACCATAATACAAGACTGTCAGAACCATGCAGCCGATTGAAATATTTGTCAAGCCTTGAAATAAGCCGATATGGAGACCCATATGTTGATTTGATTTGGCTGCTTTTTCGCAAGCTTGGCTATAATGTTTCATTTCACGGTACTCTGAAGCAAAAGCACGTACAGTCTTCATGTTCGTAATTACCTCTCCAGCAACACCACCCGAGTATCCATCCAATTGCTTGTTTTCCTTACTTAATCTACGTAAGTAAGCACCGTATATATTCAGTAAAACATAAAGTACAGGCATTGTACTGATCATTGTCAGAGTAAGTGGAGTTGAAATACGGAACAATTGAATAGATGAGCCAAGCGTTTGTGTAATAGATTTCAGACCTTGCGTGACAAGTTGTTTAAATGTACTCTATTTTCAAAAGTTAACGCAATTGTTCCAAAGAATTGGATCTTTAAAGCTACCTTAAATTCAGCAACATCAGCAGTTAAACGACTAACCAACTCGCCGCTGCGATGAGAATCAAAAAAAGAAATGTCTTGTTGTATAATAGCAGCAAACAATTTGGCCCTTAGTCTTTTTGCAACGTTCTCTCCAAAAGCTGAGACTAACGAAATATGAGCAAAAGTCAATACGCCCTGAGCTGTCAAAAGGCTGAAAAGTTTGAGAGCAGGTGCGTTGAGATCACGAATTGTAAGTGCACCTAAGCCATCTGCAGCTGCTTGTACACTCGAAGATAAAATATTGATTAGTTGACCGGTAACCAGGGGTGTCTGAAGCTGAACAATGGCAGCCCCCACCGCCGTTAATATGATCAAGAAAAGTAAAGGTAGATCTGGTTTGACGAGCTCCCAAATATCTCTTGTAATTGAATTATTTTTCGTTCTTACTACTACTGCATTGAATACTTTGTCCTTTGTAACTGCTTCCTTGACAAAGGTTGATTTTTGTTGATACAATAAAGGTTCTGCATCACAGTATACAGTTTTTAATTGAAATAAACCAAGAGAATGGGCTCCTTTAAGCCCTGCTGCTAATGACAACAGGGAAATGCTAATGGGCTTCGAAGAAGAGATGCTGATGCCATTTTTAAGAGTTTGTTGACATGAGCTTTTTGAAACATGAGCCAAAAAATGAATTCATTTAAGACTAGAAAATAATAGTACCTGAACGTAAATTGTATTTTTTGACTTGAAAAGCTTCTTTTCACAAAATTGTTACTAAGTGCAAGTGGATATTGGTAACGAGACATAATATTTGCCTTTATGAAAAAATCGTTAGTTGTAATCTTTCAATGCTTTGTACAAACGTCAGTACCCCTTTAGAACAAGGCTGAAGTATAAGCCTAGTCAGTAGTAGAGGCATACGTGTCTGAAAGCTTCTTGTAAAATTTAGTAATTATGAAGTAAAAACGTTTGTCTTTGATACGATTAAACAATGAATTTTATTTGATAATAAAATAAATTGACCAATCAACACATGGCATTCGGGTGCTGCATTGCCCTGGCCGAATGAAGGGCTAGATGGACCCCTTTTGTGTGGGATTATGCTGGTCAAATATATTGTCCTACAATAATAGATCACAAATGTAATCATGTCGAACTGCTGTAATTAACAAACACATAACTACAAAGCTCCAAATCACATAATATAGCTCATCTAATTTTGATTCTGGTTAATTCTTGGTTTTTGTTTTATTTATTTTATTTTTTGAGTCTGATCATCACTTCGAATTCTTCAGCAATGCAGCTCGAATTCAGTTCAAACAGGGTATACTCGACTGCCCTATCAATCAAAAAGTTAGAGCTGATTTGAGGGGAAACTGTTCAAGAAGATTGGCATACCTTAGCGTCTTCGTTGGAGAATAGGCATCTATGTCCATACTTAATGGCATTTCCAGTCGCTATCACTATAATGTATGAACCCATGTACGTCTAAATTGAGCAATCATTGCTCTCAGAATATGTTTTCTCTACCAATAATGATGCTTCATTTCTATCTCCGTATCATCGCAACAAATACTTGGTATCGCAGTAGCTTTGAGGGCATAATACTCCTAGACTTGATTAAATCAGGGAGCTTTTTTTTTTTTTGTCATAAGAAGCAGTTGCATACGCAGAACAGTTTTATAGATAACTTAGCTATAACATAGATAGTATCACTTTAACTAACGATCATGTACCAACTCTTCTGTGTGTTCCATAGTTACCACTTCAAATTAGTATGCAATTATATTAGGGGATTCATACGTAAAACATATTGAATTAACGTGTAATCTAAGTCGAAATACCACAACAGATGCCTATACTCTGAGAAATCCAAGATACTAGTTAATTAACACAGAGCATCAAAAATTAACCAGAATGCGAGCTGATATGTAACGTAACATATATGTTGTCAATGGTATTTTCAAGAGTATTTATTATAAACAATGAGGTGTGTTGGGATGAGACAAGGTGAAAAAAAAGAATCTAGAGGTAGGTAGGTGAAAGTTGTTCTGATTATACGTACTATTATTGTTATTATGCTTTAATAGTACTCTTGTGCCTATAAAGCAATTTACCTTGCTATGTTTCTTAACAGAGTAATCTCTTGGTTCAACCAAGCCTCATTGAGTCTAGTTTATTCCTTGTTATAGTTAGTTAGCATGCTTATATGAAATTACTACTAACTAGCATCTAATGTCTTATCATTGTACAGAACCTACATATTTCACAGTTATGGCTTATTGTTCTGTTTATATATACAGTCGTTGTTCTGCGATATATTCTTTATTCATTACATTGATTTTATATATACTATACAGTTTACATTGTACTATATCAATAATGGTGATCTCGGACGCAGATCGTTATATGTGTGTAATAATATTAGTGAGTATACTTGAATAAAGCAGACTCGCAATACAGCGATAGTATGGCTCTTTTAAAAACGTTAGACTACTGTAGCATGCTTTTTTTTTTTTCTACATTAAAGGCTATATAGAACTGTGTCTACAAGGCTTTTCATTCTATCATTTTTTTTTTTTTTTTTTTTGCCCTTTTAATACCTTTAACTAGTTACAAAAACGTTGTAGTTATATTTCTTTTGATCATTTTCCCAGTCTACTATACTTGCTATTATTTATGCCCCCTAAAAGTCTAAGATGGTGGAAAACCCGATAACCATACAAACGAGAAAACCAAACACCAGTTATTAGCTATGGTCTCTTAACAAGGTAAAAAAAAAAAAAAAAAAGTACATACACTCTATACTCAAATTACATAATTTTTTTTCAAGCTTTTTGACAAACCAAAACTGCTTTGTGCCTGCTAATACAATGTTTTAATGGAGAGGTGATGTTGCTCCCTGTCTCAATATGTACACTGTTATATCATTTAGTTTCTTCTTGTGGAAGGCACTATTCATTGTAGTGTGCCTAATGCTCCTCCAAAAAGAAGACAAGAAGGGCTTTTTGTTGACCAATATAAGTGCCGGCTCGGTTACCGCTGAGTGTTATAACTTTGATGCACTTTGGGTAAGTACATAATCTAAGGACAAGTATTTTATTGGTATGTTAACACTTACCTAAAATATACTATTCATACTTATTTTCAATAAATCCATGAAGGTATTCAATTGAATTTATATATATATATATATATATATATATATTATAGATAGATACTTTACTTATGTACTAATATCTCCTTTTATTCTTTGTGTATGTGTCTCCCAACTTTTTTGATGCTTCTCTCCTATTATTTATTGTGCTGAAGTTTAATTTTTAGTGGATTAAATTTCCTTGAAAATAAAGTGTAAGACTTTGCCCCTTGATTTGACTATACATTGTATTTTTAAAATGAACCAAATCCCAAGGCAATCTCTCTTTCTCTTGCCTTTGACTTCTTTGTTTCTAAAAATCTTTAAAAAAAAAAATATTAATTGCTCTCCTTTTTCTTTTGTTTTTCCTTCTATTTTCTCTTTTTTTTTTTTTTTTTTTTTTTTTTTTTTTTTTTTTTTTTTTTTTTTTTTTTTTTTTTTTTGTCAGTCCTTTTAATCCTTTTTTCATTGTTATCGTTTGAATGAATTGAAAAAAAAAAAAAAATAGTAAGTAACTTCATCTAATTAAGTATTGCCAAATCCTGATAAATTATAGTATACATATAAAAAATGCCTAGACAAAATCCATTCTTACGCCGTTCATCATCTCCTGGGGAAGTCAGTCATGAAAATAGTTTATTGGCTGTTCCACCTTTACCTTCACATCCAGCAAAATTAACACAAGCGTCATTTTCCGACTCGGCATTAAAGGTGCCTCTTAGGCCTTCAACTTTTAAGAATACACAGCCTCGTGTGATGAGTATTAGGCCCTCTCGATTTATAAAAGCAACAACGCCTACTTTATCAACTTCTTCTCCTTTAATCTCAAGCGACAATCCAAATCTAAACAATAATAATTTATCAAGTACTATGTTAGCGTTTATAAAGCTATTTGATACATTTACTCAAAAGCTGTACATCGAGGGTTATTTGATGAAGCATAATACAGAAAAGATTGAAGTTGAAAAAAAACCACGCACAAAAATGTTTGTAGAACTATCTGGTTCAACTTTAACCTTATGGGATACCGAAATTCCCGGATCAACAGTCATGCCAACATATCTACAAATTAACGATACAACTACAGTCTACTCAAATCCAGGTACAGATAATAGCAAAAAGAAGAAGTTCGTATTTTCAGTTCAAAATAAAAAAACGATCGTAACCTTTGAATCGTCAGATGAACCAAGTATGCTAAGGTGGATATCTGCTATTCGATTATCTTGCTTTGAGAAGCAAAAACTGCATCAACTTTTCACTTTAAAACTACTAGCTTCTACAGTAGCCACAAATATATCTACAACTTCTTTATCCTCTTCCAGCTCTACATCTACTTCCTTGTCTGATGAACCAACTAAAGGAACATTCCTTCAAGTTCGAGCCCCTGGTACTTCTATTTGGCAAAAATACTGGGTTGTTTTGGTCAACAAAAACGACCAGCATCGTAGCAAGCGCTTTGGGAAAAAATCCCAATTCGATAATCTAGCTGAAGAAATTATCCTCTTGTATGAAACTAAAAAGTCAAAGGCTCCTATTTGGACTTTATCACACTTAACTCAAGCTTATGCCATCTATCCCGAATCTCCACAACTTATTGAAAAAGCTTCAATGATTCGAATTGATTGTCGAATATGCAATGGCGTAAGATCAGATACATTCAGTGAGGAAGATGGATACTTCTGGTTTATGGCGGATCACAGTCAGCTTACAATCCAATGGTTACTTGCCGTATATGACACTTTCAAACTTTACGGTAGACCTCAAACCCTCCTCAGCGATCGTTTAAATCCCAATTCGCTAAATTACGGTGAACCTGTACAGGATCTTAATACTGTTGTATACCCTAAATTGTTTTTGGAAACCGATGAGGTGGTTGCGTTCATGGAAGCTTCTCATGTTACTCGCCATGCTATTGATTCCATCTTCTTTTCAGTAATTGCTAGAAAACAGACAGAGACGGCCGCTGTGACGGTAACCAGACGACCCACTGGTACCAGAACCAATAGTTTGCCTTTAATCACAGTTTTATCTGCAGCTGAAGAAGGAGAAGGGCTAGAAGAAAAGGAGAAATCAAATGGAAACACTGTGAAATCATTGGATAGAGACGACCAATCAGCGTCATTTAAATTTTCTCGGCATGTGGCAGATTCTAGCGACGAAAGTGACGGAGAAGACGAAGATGGTGATGTTGATGATGATGAAGAACCAGATAGCGATGATGAGCCAATAGGAAGAAAGTCGACTAATTCACCAATTGATAGTGCATCTTTCGAAGAGCCACCTCCTCCTAAATCTTTTGTGGACAGCTTAATTCCTGATTTTGACTTTGGTAATGGATTTGATGTGCCCAAAAACGTTACTGCTGCCGCAGTTGCAGCAGCTATATCAGCAACTTCCATGTCACAAACTATGCCTACGAGAGGAAAGCAGAAACGCAGTAATCACGGCAATTCAATCACTTTATTTCAAGGTGATGATGTATCCTCAAACTTGTCTATGCATGTACGTAAAGTATCAATGCCTGTAACTACTTCTTCTAAAGATAACAACCCGCAACAAAGGTCTTCCTCTGCATTGGGATATCATGGAACAGACTCTTCTTCATCGATGTTTGGTGACTTTAGTTTGTCAATGGACTTTAAAAAGTTTCTAGATGAACCTGTTGACCAGCGCAAATTCTCACTTCCAACTAATGCCAAATTTACGTCGATTGAATCTAGCCAATCTACTTCTTCCAGTAATCATCGCTGGGATCACGAATGGGAAGATCAAGACGAATACATGGGCGAGAATCAATCTCAGCACCCTTATGATGACGATAACCACTCGTATGATTCTGATTTTGATGGACCATTAATTCCTTCTTTGGGTGACCATTTTGCAACACAAAACAGTTTACTTGATACATACTTGGGCGAGCAGCTGAGCGCTAAGGAGCAAATTGAGTTCGCGAAAGCAACAGGACAACCACTAATTCAGGTTTCATCGAAGAAACAAGGGGCGCCAAAAGGAGGTTTAGTAGGAATGATTTCGCAACGAGAGAAAGATAGAAAAGAAGGTAACGGTATACGGGTAACAGAGCGGGTCAATCAACATAATGCTCAGGATCGATTCGAGAGGGAAAAAGAAAGGAGAATTTTTGAACAAAGACAGCAACAATTCATGAAGCATCAGGTAATTAACACAAAAAAAAAAAAATAAGTTTTTGATGATATATTTACCTAAAATGTTAGATGATGCTTTATGCAAATGGATACAGTATGACTCCTATGCCAATGTTCCCCATAAGTCCAGTTAATCCCATGAACACGATGAGTCCTATGTCACCTATGGGTCCAATGTCACCTATGGGTCCTATGAGTCCTTTGGGTCCACTGGGTCCTCTGGGTCCTTTGGGACCAATGTCGCCATTACCACCTATGAGCCCTATAAATCCCTTGATTTTCCAACAGAAACAACAGCCATCTGGATCACACGTCCTTCCTCCACTATTATCTCTACCACAACAACACTTTCACTCTCCGATGAACAGTGCACCTGTGAGCCCTCATACCAATACACATTTTAGCCATATTCGACCCATTTACGGACCACCACCACCTTCTTCACCCGTGATAAATTATCAGAAGCAGGGACGACAAAGTCCTAGCCTCTCTGCACCTTTGATCACACATACTAATCGTCGATTATCCAAGCCACTTTTGGAAGGCACGGAAGAAGCTAGAAGTGTCTCTCCTCTACTGAGAAAAAGCCCTCCTGGAAGTGACCGTGGTTAAAAAAACATATTTATTAATCTAAATAAAAAAGAATGGTGTGTATAAATGATTTAAAATATGGTTGATATTTCTAACTACTCTGAAATCAGACAAGACAGAAGGAATGGTGTTTAAGTAAAATTTAGATTACATTATGAAGTATGACAGATTTTATATTTTAGGTATAAAATTGACTTATTGCTTTTTTTTTTTTACTTACTTTGCTAAATTCTAATAATAACATGATAAATCAAAAAAGAAAAAGTAGTTACATAAAATATAAGAATAACTATTTATGTTAAGTAACTAAAGGAGTTCACCATATACATCAGTTGCTACGTTCTTTGAATGCCGAGTTGTCCCAAACAAACAAAACCAATGAAATGACAATCAGCTTTTGATTGTTACCCAAATTAAAGAACTCAAACTTTAAATTCATGATTACCAAACTTCAAATATATAAAATCAACATTTCAAAAGTCACAGTTTCAATGCTTAGTTAGCAGCTCAATTGAAGGGATGCTATACAAATAATATTTTGGAGGGTGTTTGTACTCGTTTTCTTGATCTTTTTATTTTTATGTGAAGGTAAAGGGGAACAATTATTATGGCAAAAAAAGCTATTAGTTATTCGTTAAGCGTGCTCAAAATGTGCACTTCCTGGTACACTACTGCTAATTTTAAGCAGTACCTCGAGTATCCCAAACTTTTGCTCTCGACACTGCCACCGCTCACCAAAAGGCTCACGGAAACTGATACCGTAGTTCTGAATCCAATTATTTTGTACATATCAATTTGTTCAATAACTAAAGAAAACCCTTCAAAAGAAGTCATAAATGCAATTCTTTTCAAAGGGAAAAAAACCCCACCTGTGTTATGCAATGGTCTCCTCAGGTAATTACTCTAATCAGTTAGAGGCTATAATATATGTATTTAAATTAACTTATTAGATGTAAAAATACACTGTATTTAGACAACAGAGATAGAAGAAGACTGTTCAATAGAGATACAGCAGCTGTTCTCAATTTTCGCTTCACTCTACAATCTCTAGGGCAAGAAGGGCAAAGGCAAATCAAGATTTTGCAGAGTTAGTAAACGGAAGAACACAGCAAGAGCATAAGTAATCCCAGAACGAAACAATAATCATTCTTTATAATCATTGTTACAGATGTAGTTTGCAGATAAGACATCTTTTGAATAATAACTGAATTTTACTTGAAACACGTCTAAAAGAAAAAAAAAAAAAAAAAAAAAGCTAACTTTGTCTAGTTCCAAAGCAGAAATACATACAAAGTGCAACCCTTATTCGCTACAATTACCGTTAAAGTTATACTTTTTTCTTTCATAGATTATATAGGACTTACGTGAAAATAAAAAGGTTATTTGTAGCAGCAACCGCAATAGTATTTTCTCTTGGGTGCCAAGATGAGTGTAATATTTTCTTGTTATAGTCCATAAATTCGTTTTCATCTGGACGCATACGTCTACCCATGCTTGTAGCAGTGCGGTTGCCTTGGCTCATTGTTACTTTGCTCTTTGTAGAACCTAGTTTTCTGGCTTTGAAGGCACTTTTATCAGCTTGTAATGTGACTTCCTGATCGTTATCACAGCCATAGATATGAATATTATTACTGTAAGAGCCTGTCATTATATGACTATATAAATTTCAAATAAGTTTTCATTTTGTAAGTTTAAGCGAGTTTTTTTTTTTTTTTTTTTTTTTCAATTTCACCTTCCATTGCCACTGAATGTACATTCAAACTTATCAAAAATACAGTCGTTCTCGTATAGATCACAAAGTTTTGATCGAAGATTATCATGGATATTGATTGTTCTGAGAGGTTTCTTTTCCATGTTAATATCCCAGATCTTTAGTGTGAGATAATCGCGAGATAAAATATAACGGCCATCTTTACTAAACTTGACATCCGAAAGTGAAGAGATAATTTCAGAGAAGAAAGATCTGTTGGCTGGATCTTCTTGTTCCTCAAACACTGTAATAGATACTAAATATACCTAAATATATGATGATAAGCTAATAGACTTACATTTAGCGTTTTGATCACACAATGCAGACTCTCTCATGTCAGCCAATTTGATTGTACCCTTGCTGCTACTGTACATAAATAGATTACAGTGCTGGGGGTGGAATTCTGCTGCAGTTATAACTTCTGTTAGCTCTTCCATGTTGGCAGGCTTAATGTCCACAATATCTGATATAAGAATGATCAGCACTAGATACATTGCCAAACACACATCAACTTACTAAAACTTTGATCAGATATATCCAGGTTCCATAAATTGATTCTAAGGTCGTCTGCCGAAATATAGGTTTCACCGTCAGAATTTACCGAGATAGAATTGATGTGATATGCGTGTGCTATAATTTTTTTGATTTATTCATGCTAAAATTATTTCATTCTCAGTTTGCGTGTGTTACCATTTGAATATATGCGTCTTGGGATAGCAGCCACTATTGTGTCTTGATGGTTGATTTTAGGAATATTAAGCTTACGTTGAAGAGGCTCTCCAAAACTTCCCGGTGCAGTTGCAGGCATATCATTGTCTGTCATCATTGAACTTTCATTTACCGTTTTGAGACTTTTTTCATAAACTTTCCAAAGCTTAATCGTTTTATCTGTAGGCTTGTTAGTTTTAGCGCAATTTTTCGTTTGTTGTTTTTACCATTAGTGGTGAGTAAAAAATGTGCTGAGTTTGTTCTCCTGCACCATTTAATCTGGTTAATTTTCTCCTCAATTTCCAAGCTTTTCAAATAGTCGAATTCGGGTTCATGAGACTGAAATTCAGTATGGAATCTGTATTCACAAGATTTTTTCTATTGCATGGGTATTGTAAGTTCACAGCTATATAAAAAAGATATTTGAAACCTTACACTTTCGTTGCGTTCGAACAAAACAACTCGACCGCCTTTATCACCAGTAGCCAAATAATCACCTGTATGGTCGAACTCGACTGCCGAAATGATATCAGCTGATAGCAGTTGTTAGATAGTCACCAACAGCGAAGATTTAAGTCATTTTTAGTACCTTCCGTAATATCATCCGATTCGCTTTTATCGCCAAAGCATTGTGCAAATTTCCATTTACTGTCTACCTCTGTTGATGTTTGCATTCTACAATAATTTATACGTTACGCGCTATACAAAGCTACTGGTAGTTTAAAAAAAATAAGTCTACCTCAATATATTTAATAAGACTTCTCACCTTTAAGGGAAAAAAAATGTAGTAGCAGAGATAAATCCTTTGTTGCTCCCATATAATTTCACGGAATAAAAGTCACAAACCCCACCTTCAACAAGAAGCGAAAAGAAGATGTGGGATTTTGAGTTTACTCTGAGATCAGGAGTATCGATTTCATGTCAATACACCCTTTTGACTTCGTATTGGAAGGGATAGTTTACTAGCATACATGTGGTCAAACTGAAATCATTCATTGCCGGCCACCACGTTAAGTTTGATTTTTATCGTTGTCTGAAATTTTGAAAATAAATAAATAAAAAAAGAGGGGGAAGAAAAAAACAGTTTCGCCTTCTTTACACTATTTTAAAATGTCAGGATACACTATTATCTGGGCTTTCTTCGGTATTACTGTTGCTTGTGCTTTAGCATATGTCTTGGTTCCTAAGGGAAATGACCAAACGTAAAGTCTTAATCACAAATTAAAATTATAAGATTTAGAGTAAAACTAACAATTGGACATTGTAATAGTGTCATTAGAACAGTTATTATTATGTCGCTCATTTGCTGTTATATTATGTAAGTTATATAGTTAAAAAACGAAATTGCCTTGTTGCAAGATGTGTTAACTTTTTATCTTAATCAACACAGGTGGGCTGTTACGTACCTCGCTCAATTACATCCTTTAATTTATCCCAAAAAAGTTGGACTTCGTCCTCCTCATCACGAATAAAGATAAAAATAATATCACGCGCTTTATATCCTGGAATACATAAATGCAGCACTGCTAGAAATATATGTATAATGAACAACCTTTTGTTTTTAAATAAATCGACGCAAATTACAAAAAAAAAAAAAAAAAACTGTAATGGTTTGGCACTTGTATGATACTAAACTTGTATGGCATTCGTTATAAAATGATTTATTTTACTTTTAGATATCGTCAAATAGTCGCAACTGCACTTAACTTTGACTTTTTTGGTTTGCTATATTTGTCACAAATCCCTTTAAAAATATTTAAGTTTTGTATCTTACTGAATTAAGAGTTGGTGGCATTATGTAAGATACTATAACTGTCAATAGTATTGCTACAGTTATCCATAAACAATACAAAATATAAATTATGCCGCCCGGAAAGGATGAAACGCGGTTCAATCGGGAAAAACCAAGACATCGCCTATTAAAGGAATACTTTGAAATACTATCTACTTTGCTGCTGAGCGAATTGGATGGGCTTGAAGTGCGTCGTATAGATTCTTGCTGATTTCATGGCTTCTTTTATCCAGTTTTCGACGGTGGTTAGACGAACTAATGTGGAAGGTACATCTTCTTGCTCCAGATGTGCACGAAATAATGTGTGATCTAAAGGAAGAGTTTTCTCTGTTCTCGATAAAAATGAATACAAAGTTTTAACTGGACACTTGTTAATTAATTAATAAACAAAGGCAATGAATAGGATAAGAATTCACAGCATACATTTATCCCTTTTTCTATGTTATCATGTACCACAGCCATATGAAAAGATGAGGACCGAGAGTGAATAATATTGGATTTTATACTAATATCTTACATCTATTTCTGCTTCGTTAAAACGTTGCAGATTCCATAAAAGACGGGGAGGAGGATTATTGGATCACCTAACTGTTACAGTTGACGAAAAAAGGTTGGCCCAATAAAAGAAATAATTGGCCAGTTTGAAATGAAAATGGGTCACCAATACAGAAATGTAATGAGGATTGGCCAAATTGCTTCTCCTTTTTCTCTTCTTGGATTATTTCATATTGCTTAACATAAACGAAGAATATACTTTTGACAGTGAGACAGTACCTGTGATGATACAATCATATATGGACGGGGAAGAAACTGCAGCAGAAAATACAGCACAAAAAGAAGCTAAGAGGGAGACCAAACCTCACTTCAAGAAGCCCTTCCTTGATGTAGTGAAGAATTAAAGGGGATAATACATTACCAAGAACGAAGTAAAGGTAGTCAATTTGATCAATTTGTTACAAGAGTTTGAGGATATGTCTATCAGCAAAGTGAGTAGAAAGGTAGGGCTCTCCAAGTCAACAGCTATTCTTAAGGCAAGCAGTGGAATCAAATGACAAGTGAAATAGCTGAAAAAGAGCCCCCTGATTCTATCGCAATCAAAGAAGGAAAGGGACGACTCACAATGCTCAAAGACGGACATCTTGTATTCACCTTTGAGCTGCTGGCTAATGAGCTAAGATTGACAGCTGAAGCTGTTACAGACCATCTGTCAAAAGAATTTAGAGATATACAGATTACCATCAGATCAGTGGAGAATCATATGAAGAAGAAGTGTCACCTAACCTACAGGCGTATCATGGCTAGATATTATGGCAGGAATAAGGATGAAACTTTTGCCAAAAGACAAGATGCGGTAGCATACTGGGTTAACCAGAACATAGATTTAATGAATGAATGTGTATTCTTGAATGAAGCTGACTTTAACAGGAGTATGTATCGCTCATATGGATGGTCTAAGGCTCGAAAACCTTGCAAAATTGATGTTCAAACGAAGGGAGCAAATGTCAGCATCTTGTGTGCTGTATTTGTAAAAGTGGTTTAATCACATTAAACAGAAAAGAAGTTGTACTTGGTCCTAGGAGTGGGAAACGAACTCGAACTGGTGAGAAATTTCAGGCTCCCAAGAGAAAAGGTACTACCAGTATAGTGGCTTCCTTGAATACAAGGAGTAGGTCCTCACAACACTGAATGCAGCTAACATGAGCTA
Organism: Mucor indicus B7402; assembly: GCA_000697295.1. NCBI lineage: Eukaryota > Fungi > Mucoromycota > Mucoromycetes > Mucorales > Mucoraceae > Mucor > Mucor indicus. The sequence continues at coordinate 104,001 of JNEK01003082.1, forward strand.
CAGATATCTAGTTCTTGAAAATGCATCCATTCACAAGGCTGCACTTATTGAAGACTGGGTTATGCAACGTAGTTATAAACTTCTCTTTTTGCCACCTTATTCTCCTTTCTTAAATCCGATTGAAGAGTTTTGGTCCAAGCTGAAGACTGTTGTAAACAACGATCCTTCTTCTGTTAGGCAGAATGAAAAAATCTCTGATCGTATTCGCAACGCATCACTTCACATCAGCAGAGAAATTGTGAGAATTGGATAAAGCATTCTTTGTTGATATGGTAGAGATATTTGAATTGTGAAAAAGGATTATAAGAAACAAAATAAAAAGCATACATTACACTTCTTTTTTGGTGACCCATTCCCAATGTTGGCGAAACTAAGTCGAAAAATGCGATAGATGCCTCTCCTTGGTATCGTCGATCTTTCTAAATCATTTTATCTATTATCTTTATTTTTTTGAAACTTCTAGCACTATATAGGATTTAGCACTATATAACGTAGCCTTATATAACGCGGGTGCTGTATTTTTTGATTACTCAGTAAGTTATAAAAATAATTATGCCCACAAACGCGTCTTTCTCTCACGCACTTAAAATATACACTTCAATTTCCAATAAACATACCGTACCTATCCACCCTCATAAAAAAGTTATTGATGATTTTATACCTAAACAAGGTGTAAAGTTTATCTTCTCTTCTTCCAGTGATGATGCTGAGATTGAACGTAAGCAAGAAAAACACCTTTCCGCCGAGTCTAGTGTAAAACGTAGAAAGCGCGAGAGTAAATACATATTTAAGGTATATTGCTACTGTCATCGAAGTGGTGAGAAACAAGGCAGATCAGAAAAGGACCAACCACAAGGAGGCAATTCAGGCAAGGTCCACTACCTTCAAAGAAAGACAAAAAGGATCAATTGCAAAGCTAGTCTTACCGCCACATGCTTTAAAGGTAATCCCGAACATGTCAAATTGGTGCACAAGGAATCTCATAATGACAATGTCGGTGGAATGGAGGATCTCCCACATTTGCGATTGTCTAATGCCACAAAGGGCTTGATTATGGAAAGACTCCGTGAAGGCTACCACAAAAGAGATATGCCTGTAGCCATCCAAGCCAATTTCAGAAACTACATTATGGTAAACATTCACAACTTGACGGCTTCTAATGGAAGTGACCCCAACAACAATCTTGTAGTTCATTGGGACCAGATGGTGCACGCCTATGAGATTTATAACATTTACAAGAAAATCCAGCAAGCATCTTACAAGCGTTCAGAATCACAGGGAGAATCTGTAAGAAAGTGGTTAGAAGAATTGAACGAAAACGGCAATGATACTTAAATCAGCGAAAACTTTAACGACGCGTTTTCTTTTGGGGTTCTCTCTCCTTGGAAAAAGGGTCTCTTGCTTGTGTCAGAAAGCTTTTGCTTGGATGCCGCACAATCAACCACTAATGTGGATAAAGGTATCCTTTACACAGTTGTCATTCACCACCCAAAGACAGTTACAGGCTGTCCAGTTGCGTTTTTCTTCAGTACAGATTAATCAATGCTGCCAATTAAAGGCTTTCTGTACTTCCGGAGATTTCAAGTCGGTTATTAGAAGCTTGAAAAAAATCAACATCGATATGAGCGCTGCTGAACAGAATGCCATCACGACGGTTTATCCTGGTGTCGATATCCAGTGGTGCCTTTTTCATGTTGCTAAAACTTGGATGGGTAAGATAAGGGAGTATTTCAAGTTGGGAAGCTCTGCTTTAAACGCTGAAGCATGCAAAACAATCATTGGTTCCTTGAAAAAAATGATGTGGGAGAAGAGCCAAACGGAGTTCATTGAACAACTACGAAAGTTCATTGAAAGCTTCTATATGTATCCTGAATTTTTGGAGTATTTTAAGAAGAAGTATCTAGACAATGACGCTTTCAAGCACTGGTCTGCTGCTTACGAACCACAAGTATTCACCAACATAGAGACAAATAACTACGTCGATAGTTGGCACAACCAGCTAAAGACAGTCTATTTTCAAAGAAAGAGAAATAGAAAAATTGATCGTTTGGTCTACATCTTGATGAATGATGTTTTACCTGGTTACATTCAAAATGCCAACAGGATGTATTTGAATATCGGTAGAATGAGCTCCGAAGAAAGAAGAATACGCGAGCGCGAGATGAGAGCTGAAAGCGTTAACGAAGCTATTGTCAAAACCATGGTGCCCGAAGCGTCAGATCTTGGTGTTGACAATCAAAGCTTTGGTTATAGAATTGCTTCTTTCTAGGAACAAAGCATTTAATACGAAATTGTTGTCGAAGAGGAGCAAATGAGATCGTGCAGCTGTGCTGATTTCACGTTTAATCGTATCATCTGTAAGCATATGTATCTCCTGAAACGCATACACAGTTTCATTCTTCTTTTTAATATAGTTAATATAGCTATTCCTGCAAGTTTCACTGTACCTTTAGATGCCTCAAATCCTAATGTGAGTGTACCTCCGACTGCACCGAAAACATTCCTAGCAATAAAAATGTTGATTTAATAGATTTGAAGTCAACGATTAGGGCACTTGAGGAAAACCACCAGGAACTAAACGAGCAGCAATTAGACACGTTACAACAAAGTATAGTAACATTAAAACCTTGCTGCAAACAAATGGGAATGTTACTCACCCGAACTTTAATTTCCAAACACAACGTAGACATTAATTTTTTTTTTTTTTTTCCCTTTGTTTCTCATTTTTCCATTACATTTTTAATCAATGAGGCAAGAAATAATATACTCCTTGCTTTCCCTTTGTGATCTGTTTATCTTAAACCAAGTCAAGAAATTATTTAACTAATTTTCCTTGTTTTTGCCCTTGCCAATTGCGTCTACTACTAAAGGGAAGGAGCAACTCTTTCTCATATACCCCTTTTTATCGGTAGTAACACCGTGACCTTTGATAGCTTTGAACAATTTTTTTTAGGCGAAATAAATTCCGGTTTTATTTTAAGTCCTTTAAATGTCATATAAGAGGGAAGAAAAAGATTGGATATTTTGGGAGGATAAAGTAAAAAAAAAAAAAAAAAAAAAACGTAGTGGGGAAAAATTCAAGAGGAAAGAACTTCAGCTATCGTCGTCGTCTTCATTCAATTTCAGGTCAGAATCTAAGCGAAATAAGTGTCGAGCGGTTGATGTAATTAGTGTTTGACTATTGAAAGGTATTTCAACGTATTTTTTCCTCGGTCATTAAAGTTAGCTCTTTTAGTGCGAGAATTTTCCTTGGAAAGAGTGTCAAGAAATGTTCTGACAAGTGGACCACGGGCTGTTTCATACGGATTCACACCCAAAGAATGTTGCGTTGTGAGCAACTTGGCGCAAGCTTTCACATATTATAGAATCAATTAAACGGCCCAAGGGAATGGAAGAACCATTAGCATTTCTTTTCTTGTTTTTTCCTCGTTTCATAACATATTCCTGAAGAAAGTAACAAAGCTTTTTATCACTGACAGTTTCGCCATCACTAAAGTTTTGCTGAGCGCACCATTTCTATGTTTAAATGTTTCTTAATAAGAATTCTCCTGAGCAAAAACTACAGCGTTGACATACCCTCCATTCAATTTGCCTGCTGTCATATGCCTTTTTTGTGTTTGAGGAGCAAAGTGTCATATTTTGAGCAAGGACAACTTGACTGGCATAGTTCATAGCTGCATTCGTATTAACCATTTGCTGCGTGTTTTTATCAGATACTGAAGCAATTTGATACATTGCTGCATTTTGGTAAACTGCTGCAGATTGATAGACTGGTGCGTTTTGTTCTCTTGTAATGCTTTGATTTACTGTAGCAATTTGGTTGTTCATAATTTGATAGTATTATAAAGTGAAAGCATTCCAAAATGTTCCTTATTTATACCTTTTGAAGGCGGTACAGTTAATAGTGATTGGTTCTGATTTGACAATTTCATGAATGGATATGATGGGTACAATGTTTCTGACTACAAAAAGATCAATCGGATTAGCCAGGAATATGATTTATGAGATAGAGTGGGTTTAAAATTTAATTATATGTATGTTGTGCAATTTTGAATAAATGGAGCATTGATCCCCTTTGAACTTGGCGTCAGTAGGATATAACTGCCCAGAACTGCGTGCCTTTAAAATTGTAATTATGCAGAGAAATCTTATTCTTTTATTCGCTCGAGCTGGGACTAGTCAACATTAGTCCCAGAGGGGAAATAGACTACCTAGGTATCTATTTTTTGAAGTAGTATTTTTAAGCTGTGAGTCCCAAAAAAAAAAAAAAAAAAATTTGACCCAAATAGGTCCCAAGGTCCAGATACTGTAATTTGCCTTCTTTACAACTCCAAGACATAAATCGATTTAAATGGCAGCTATTAATTTTTTCCTACATTTGCTATCAGACTCGTGTTATCACTTAGGATTGAAGTTCTTCATTTGGATTTAGACAAAAGTAAGATTGATGGATTATAGCAGTTGAAAGAAAAAACAAGTCAATGGTCCTTATTAATAAAGTTTGCAGGAGGATCCAACACAAACACAGTACCTTAAAATGCTATGATAAAAGGAGATTATTAGTACAGCAACCACAGGAAAAAGACGGTGATTAGATTACATGGTAGTTGTAAAAAAGAAAAGCACAACTAGGAACGACTTTCTATAATCCATAGAGCAAGTTCTCATTACAATTGATACAGCCGGTGTGAATTACTACAAGTATTTGGCGCTCGATAGTGCGCCCATTCACAAGGCTAACCTTGTTCGAGAATGGGTTGAACAATGAGGATATCAAATTCTCTTTTTACCACCATATTCTCTATTCTTAAATACAATTGAGGAGTTCTGGTATAAGTTGAAAAATATTGTAAACAGTGACCCTTCTTCAGTTAGGCGAAACATTGATAAAAGCGAACGAATCTGCAATACATACATAGTTCTGTTCATGTCAGTAAAGAGGATTGTCGAAGCTAGATAAGACACTCTTTATCATTCTGGCAAAAGATGTATAGATTCGTATCTATTATGTCTCCTACGTATAAACAGCTTAACTTTGACGGCAATACATCATCTTTCTCGGACACACAATGAGTATTTGGGCTTGAGAAATGTTTATGCGATTGTCAATCTTGGATTTTGCATGCGCCTTTCCTTCAAAAACCGGTACACAAATATACTAAATTAGTGCGTATCTGTAGAGGTCACACAACCACAATTTCATTTCGTCTTTCTCTTTTTGCGTAAAAACAGAAAAGTGTTTTCTCTGTCTTTACTATTTTAGGCAACATGGAACATGACGTTATTGCATTATACTAAATCTTTATTAAACGAATCTAGATAAGAGATGTCTTTCAGAGTACTATTTTTCTACTTTGTTTTGAATTTAAATGAATATAGATATATGATGAAATATAGTAATTATCTATAAGAATTACTTATTTAAAACTATGAAAAACGAAATTCATCATACGTCATAAAAACTGTAAAAAAGCTTCCAATGCGGAAGATTCTGGAATATATATAAAGCTTCTATTTCCTGTTATGGGATATTTTTTTAAAAAAATTTTTTTTTTCTATTTAGTCTATTTCCTTCTTTTTCTTTCTCTCTCTTTTCTTCACTTTTTTTTTTTTTTTTTTTTTTTTTTTTTTTTTTTTGCGTTTTTGTAAAAATACTTGAAAGACAAAATAAGAAAAGCTTAATTCATTAATACCTTTTTTGAAAATCAACTACATTTTTAAATAAAAAAACATATATTTTTTTTTTTCATAGTAAGTTCAACCACTACTACTGCTATATTTTCTATTTTAATAAACTAACTTGAAAAAATGAAAAGAGATGAACTCATATTCCACAACAGTAAATGACGATTATGGATTTACAGCTAAAGAGCATAAAAAAGTAAAAGAATTTCTCGAAAGATGTCATTTAATTCAATACTATAATATTTTTATTGAAGAAGGATTTGAATCGATGCAAGCTGTAAGTTTTCTTTTTTGTTCTTTTTTTTTCCACCCTTAAAAAAAAAAACTGGGATCTTTTGAAACTCAGGCTCTTAATCTGATCTTAATTAGGTTATGGAGATTACAGAAGATGACCTGATTGCCCTAAATGTAAAACGAGGTCATAGAAGGGTAAGCTTTTTTTGTATATATATTTATTTGGTTTATCTGATAATATTTAACCCTCTTATAAGGTAATACAAAGGGGCATAGCTACATTAACTGGCATACCTAAAACACAGCCACTCACTTCTATATCACAAAGCATTGTACAGTCACGTAAGTCATCAACCTTAAGCTGCCTATAATAATAACTCTGGTTATATAATAGAGCCAAATCACAATAGTAGTGAATATTCTTCTAGTGCGTATACAACAAGTAGTGGCTATGGTTCAATGAATTCGAATGTTTCTCCGTCAATTGGAAGGCAATCCTCAGACAACCCATCTAACAACAACAACAACAACAAATCTCTCCCATACCTTTATCACCATAATAACTATTATCACCAACAACTACAGCCTCAATCTGAATCAACATCTTCTAATAATAACAATAAAAAGAATCATCACTTATTACAACATATTCTAAGGCAATCTCCCCCGTCATCCCCTGGAACAACAACTGCTAATACACTTGTCAATGCTAACATCTCGGAAAATAATGAAAAAGATTCAAGGAACATGCACCATCAAAAAGAAAGAACATCCTTTTCATCAAATGACGACGAAGAAGATAATATGATAGAGGATGAAGACGAAGACGAAGACGATGCTGCTGAAATGATAGATGATGATGATGATAATGATGAAACCTACAGCAATAAGACAACGAGCTCCTCGGCCTCTCCCAATATTTTAAAAAGAAAATACAAGCGTCACCCTAAGCCTGACAAAAATGCACCTATAAAGCCACCTTCTGCTTACATCATGTTTTCTAACGACGCAAGGGCTCAACTTAAAGACCGTAATCTGTCGTTTGTTGAAATTGCAAAGATTGTGGGCGATCAATGGAAAAATCTGGACCCCATACAGAAACAGTCTTATGAAAGAACAGCGATGAAAGCAAAAGATGAATATATTGATGCATTAAACAGATACAGAAAAACCGACAAATTTAAGGTACATGTTTTAGTCTTATATATTAGACTGTCGACTGAGATGTTGAATATAGGAATATCAAAAGTACCTTACAAAGTTCAAGGCAGAACAAGATGCAATCAATCGAAAAATTGCAAGGTTGCGTAAAAGAGCAAAAAGAGAGTCCCCGGGCAGTGGTAGTTTAGCTGATAATAGCTCTAATGGTAATAATACGAATAATGGCAGTACCGGTTCAAATTCGACTGATGGTTTTAATGGAGATAACCGAAGTTCTTCTAGTAGTGGCTCAACAGATATTTATAATAACCATCGTATAAAAAAGAATAGCAAGTCGAGTAGTAATAATAGCTCGAGTACAGCAGTGAATCCACTTGGCGACGACGAAAATACATTGGAAGATGATGATAATGGCGACGAGTGCTATTCCCCGCAGCAAAAACCCCCTCCTTTGTTAAATGATTCTATTGCTAAATCTTCTTTTACCATTTAATAGATATCTTTTTTTGTAAATATTCTTTATTTAGTTTAGCACCATGCAGGAAGACAAAGAAATTTTTTAATTATATAATTTACGGATTTCTTGTAAATCATGTTTATCTAATGCAACATTTCTTTTAATACCTTCGATAAAATGGGAGGGATTGTTCATATGTGAAGTGGATGATAGTGTGTCTTTTCTATAGTTGATTTGGTCCAGAATAATTGAGGGAACATCATGTATCGGCCAACTAATCATTTCCAAGTGATTCAAATACCTGCATTCTTGCAAAATATGATTGATAATAAAACTCTGATAGCCAGTGTAATTATTGCATCTGATAACTAGTTTCTGTAGCTGTTTATTGTACTGGGAAATCATCTTTAAAGTCGTATTACCTTCGCATCGGATTGCCAGGTAATCTAGTTGAGAACCATACTGCTGTATTACTTGACACACAGATGATTCCTTTACTTGCTGCAGTGAGATGGAAAGCCATTTTATGTCCGGACAGTTCTCTATAAGACATTTAAGAGCTGTGTCATTGGCTAATGGTTTTCTATTGTGATTTGCACCTAAAGAAATACGGCTTAAACTTGGTGCAAAACAGAATAGTTGCCGTATAGCTTCCGTTGAAAAGTCTGTCCAAAGCAGATTGATTTCTTTAATTTTGGGTAGTTGTTGCGATGGTAAAGTGGGTGATTCAGTAGCGGTTAATTCACAATATTGAAAGTCTAAATGATGTAAACGAGGTAGGCAAAGTAACACCTGCTTTACTTTATGTATAGATAGTGAAAGGAAATCACGAAAATAAAGTTTTTTGATATTCGGTAACTGTTCAAAAAGGGAAATAACAAACCAGTGACTATTACCACCTTGTCTACATTTTAAAGTAAGAATCTGTGTGTATTCTTTTACAGTTTCTTTTAATAATTCATTGCTGAGTAGCCCTTGCTCTAGTTGCTTTATTTGAGTTCTATTTCCCAACTCGACATGCTTATAAAGAATAGGAAGAAACAACTGATATCCACTTGTACATGTTGAGCATAGTCTACATATGCTTTGTCTTGTTAAATAATTTGATATAATCTGTATTATTTCTCTTGGTAAATCAAATAATTTCATGCTTTGAAGATAAAGAGAGATAGAGGGAAAAAAAAAAAAAAGAAGGACTTTTATTTTTACAAATTCTATTAGGGAGTTTTATCCAGGAAAACACGTGATTCACCAAATTGTTTCCCATCATATTATATGGCAGTAGAAGCCCTTCGTTTTTTAGCGTTCTCTTTTAGCATTTCCCATCTTTCCTTATATCTATTCATTAATATTTTTTGCTTTTCGTTTTGTATTTTCAATTGTTTGTTTTCTTCCTCAAGCTCTTTTAGCCTTGTTACTATAGTAGAGAGAGTTAGATATCAGTAGTGGGATTCAATTTCTTAACTTTTTTTTTTTTTTTTTTCATTTACTCAAGTCTGGCCTATTTGTATGTTGCAAAGGAAGATACCTTAAACTACTAGTGGGTCCTAATAATGACGAGGACCTTAAAGAAGTTTCATGGTGTGATTGCATAATTCGTTTTGCTTGTTTATGCACATCGTTTCTGAATTGCAATACACTGCTTTTCAACATATTATTCTCTTCAGCGCACTATTTGGAGGGTTAATATTCATAGCGTTTTTATTATCAGTGGCATTTTACCATTTGTAGCGATTTAAGCTTTTTTTTAAGCTGGATAATTTGAACCCGCAAATGGTCATTTTCGACTTGATCGCCCTTACTCTCTCTAATAATATAAATTACCATATATACAGCAAACAGTGGCTTCAGCTTACATTGTTGTGCGGTCGTCAATTGGAAGCTTTGCTTGAATATTATTCGCTGTATCTGTTCCGTCAGGATTAGGCACCATATAATAAGAATCTAACACTGGTAACAACTCTTTTTTTATTGTAGCATCGTCTTGTTCTGTAGAAGGCAGTACTGGGTTATCGTTTTCATTTAAAGGTACTGAAGTAAATGCTACTGCTGGGTTAAATAATTGCTGTACTAGCCCTTCTACGGCTTCTAGAAACTTATTAAATGGATCATCTTCTTGGTCGTCCTAAAGAGAGAGGAGAATATTGTTATAGAGGGATGGAATGATTGTGTGAAGGTGCATTTACATTGGATAATAATGCATAAGATTCGCCAATTTTATCGTCTTCTTGAATACCAGCTAGTCTTGAAACCAGCAAAGTATTATTCCTTTTCAGTTGTCTATTGTTCAATGCATTTACAAGTCCAACATTATTTATACCATTGCTAGTAGACGTATTAACAGTATTCATCATCATCTTGTTGTTTCTCTGTTGATTTGCTGTATTTGCATTCAATATTCGTTGAGATTTTCTATTCAACTCGTTGGCTTTTCTTAAATGATTAGAAGACAGCAGTCTTAATGTTCGAATAGCCTAAAACAAGTCCTTATTGGTATACCTTTCAATGAGATGGAAATAAAAAGTTACCTCTTGATCAGTAGCATCCTTTATAGCTATTTCGAACTGTTCTGATTTATTATGGTTTAAATACTTTGTGGGGTATATACAACTGTGTTTATTTACCAGCAGCTTTTGAATGAGTCTCAGCAGCTTTCAACCACTCTTCATTGTCTTCATAATCTTCTGCCATATTAGCAAATCTATGACCCTAAATTATACAATAAGATAAAAGAAAGTTCTATCTTTCGTTTCCCAATTACTTTATTCACTGGTGCTTCTGTAGACATTTATTTATTTTGAATTAAAGAAAAGAGAGAGAAGAGGTTTTTTTTTTTTTTTTTTCATCATTTTACAACAAGATTTGCCTTTAATAAATTCAATCTTAACAATAAGGCATTTGTTGACTTTTCATAATCATCACCAGCCAGAACAGAATACCCTAACGCTTCATTACGTTTCTCTTGTTTCTTTGTACAAAGTATCTAGTAGAAAAATTGTTATATTCTGTTCATTGGTTTTATATTTGGCTTACCTTTTTGTAGCTATCAATTCTTGCTGAAATTTTCTCTTTTTTACCAATTAAATCAACCAAATCACTCTCCAATGCATCAACGCTGATATTAAAAGATGCTGCCATTTTTCTCATATCAATCACTGAATATGGTATACAATATTGAACCATTGCCTTTTCACGAACAAGTTGAATAAGTTGATCAATATGAGATGCCAAGTACATGTCCAATTTCAGTAAAGTTCTATATTTCTCCAGTAAATCAAAGCAGACAGAATATTTGGATTGATAAAAAGCATGTAACAGTTCATGAAGTGAAGGCTCTAAGACAAGGAAATTCTTAAAGTTGGCATTGTTCAACACTTGTTGTTGTAGTTTCTTTCTATCAAATGTCACGAGTGCACATAAACCACCATAAATAGCTATATCGTTGGCTGACAAAATATCACTAATCTGTGGTAATGCTTCATAGGATACTTCTTGGAGTGCATTTGCTACTAATTGGTATCTATTTGGGTAATCACCTCCTCCCAATAATGCCAATACTTGACAACACTTCAATTTTGACATGATATTTACTTTATCTGCTATATTGGGTGTTGCCTCTGCTCGAGATATATACGTTTGAACCACATGAGAATAGTTACAATCATCCAAATAAATCTAACACTATTGGTTAGTTTCCCTCTTTGTGTCATCTATTCGTCTTTACTTTAATTATATGAAAGCACATTTCCAAAATGTGATCACTTGTTGTACTGTAATCTCTCGTACGAATATAATTTTTCATTGCAGTTGGGAGGTCTCCCTTCTTATAGTAATAATCTCCAAACTTTGCAAAACAAGTCTACAGGTTCATTTTTGCTTGTTAAAGGCATTGTCAAATTCCATGAAAAAAAAAAAAAAAAACCTACTCTAATGTCTTCTTTTACTAGATTGCTCTTTGCAGCTTTTAAATCATTTTCTAGAGCTTCCGCTGTAATTTTGTTCGTCTTACAAGCACTACTTATCCATTCTTGATCAGTCTTCTCAAGTTGTTGACCTTGTTCACCTAAAATTGTATTCAAGCTTTCCAAAACTTGATTGTATTTTGTAATATTCAATGTACTTTTTTCAATTTCTTGAAGAGCCATTTTGTAAGCCTCGACAGCGAGTGATTTACACTGCTTGGCAATGAATATACTTCTTGAGATGCGTGAATTACCTTTATTTCAGTTTAATATATGGTTCCATATCACAAGAATTTATTATACCTGTATAATTGTTGATATAAGTTTCGAAATCAAATCCTTCAGGCACTAGTACGTGTGCTTCTGTCATGTTGTGTTTTGTGAAAAGGAAAAGCTAAATTAAAAAAGCGATTTTTTTTTTAAAAAAAATCCATGAGAGTCATAACAGTTTCTGAGCGAGATACTTTCCCGGAACAAATACTCCTCCTGTTGGTAGTGTCCCAACGAACATAGATAGTTAAAAATTGAAAATAATGACTGAAGGTGATTAGCTAAAACGCGCTACCATTGCGTTGTAAATCTAAACGTCTGAGTGATTCTATACTTCAATAAAGGTTGTTTAGCATGATAACTAGATTGCATTTATAAAGAAAGCATATTCTTTATTGTAAGAATCATACGTTGTTATATATATAAGGTGCTAGTCAATAATTAGAGAACAATGAGTACTAGTAGTTTTCATATCATAACATAATTAATATTTATCGTTAGTATGGGCTGATAGCATAATAATTAATGTTTTTTTCTCATCTATTATATTACATACTCTTGAAAGACACTTCATTTGATGGAAAAGAATCCATAGATTATTCTTCAATGACTTATAGAACAAGAACAAGAACGTTTTATACTACTATACAAAAGTTAGAAAAAAACATGGTAGATATACCAAGCTATACCGGTGTAGCTGTTATCGTTCCTCAAGTTCGTGGAAATACTAAGAGAAGACTCACTGGAGAACTCCCAGAGAACTCAACAGCTGTTATGATGCTCCCACAAATACAAAGTCAAAGAGCAATGTCAACCAAAGATAGACTTCAAAAAATAAGAATAGCGTTTATCGATGAAATGGAACTGAATAAAGCAAGTAATAAGCTTGAAGAAAAGAAAAATAGTTTTGTTAAATGTTACAAGATTGCCAAAGGGAGCAGACAGGAAGGTGGCAGTAAAATCAGGTGACATTACGAAATTCGTATCCAGTAACAAGGCAAAGTATTGACCAGTTGACCTTTGCGAACGGTTTGTTGCAGCGAACTTTGATATTATCATGAACAATATGAAAAACCAGAATGGAGCACAGGATCATCTTGATTACTCAATTTTTGCTTTTACAAACTTGGAAAACCTTTCGTCAGACCCTTTATCATCTCTAGTTACGTACTCAATTTGCAACCGTATCTGTATTAGGTGGTTCTTCTATGAGCGTGGTTGAACAAGAAGGTGTACAAGAGCGAACATTATCACAAGAAGAAACTGATGATACTGAGCTCTCCTATGTAACATTTACTGTCTCTTTATGCAGAATAGTTAGTTACATCGGAAAAATTTGCCTGATGCCATCAGAGATCAATTTAACAAAAGAGTAAATGATACTATGCTTAGTGTATCAATCTTTACCAGTGATATTCAGTTTTTAACTTCGTGCTCAATTTCTAACTTTAGAGATTATACTTTCAAAAGCCTTATCATGCTTATTGGGAACTGAGAAACTGGTGTAGGTAGCTCAACTGAAGGTAATAGGAGATATGGTAGCACTTGGAAGCAACAGAAACATGCCTATTATACTGGTGTATATATAGCAAATGAAAATAAAACGTCCCAGACAGGTGTGTACTGCTTCAACTCTTTATCTAACCCAAAAGCAACTTACACCGTACTTGATAGTGCGAACAAACTTACAGTATAGTGAAAAGAATGGTTAAAGATGCATTTCTCTACGTTAATCCATATTGTGTTCTGCCAGATTAAAAAAAGAAATACAAAAATTAGAGAGAGCATCTCTGCTTTTGCCATCGAGTTTTCCCGGTCTTGCAATTGTATTGTTTCAAGGCATCTTTCCTCAATTCCCAGTTAAAACCAGTCAATCCAACACTGAATTTAAAGATAACTGACTTTTGTAAAAATTCAGAAAGAGCAAATTTTCTTTTAAAATCCTATATATGCACCATTAAAAATGAAGCCACATAGTGTATGTAGGCAGCATCATAAGAAACTCTCTTAAAATCAACTCATAAAATAGTGATGTATTTGATCAATAGAATATAAAGGAGATCAGAGGGAACAGAATAAAATCTTGATTGTTTTATTCTTTTTTTTTTTCCTTATCTCTACAATGAAGAAATACCTACTTGTTTACTTTGCAATACTATTGTTAACTAAATTGTGTAACTGTGGTAAATTGAAGGGAATGCTATCCGATGTAATGCCAAGTAAACTAATTGCTCTTCCATATTTTGTAGTTCCTTTCACGACACAGTGTTGGGAGATTTTAAACAGGTAAATTAATCAAGGCAGTACTTTCTTTTTTGCTTAGCTGTCGTAGAAAAGAGAACTTGTTTCGTGATGGTTTATGCTTGAATATAAATCAACACAGTGGTGGCGGCTGGAGAACAGTAGATGAGGATGATTGGCTGTATTATCCACAACAGTATGGTAAATTATCAACTTCTATTTCAAATACTCGATGTAACTAACATACTTGGAAAGTAAATGTGTCATTGACAGCTGCGAAGGTATCTATTGCATCAGGTATGTAGGTTTAGCTATTCTTCATGTAAAATCTAGGGCCATTATCTAAAATGAATTCATCAGTTGGAGGATGCTGCGCTCCTAACAGACATAAAGAGACTGGCTTCCTATATCAAGATGATGGTAGCACTTATAAAGACACAGGAAATAAGATGGTCTCGATAGCCGATAAACCACTGATACAAAATATCACAATCACTGGCTGGTATATGAAAAAGTTTGTCGATGATAATGCTGTGGTAATACTTAGTACTGGAGAGAGGATTTATTCCTGCTTTTACTAATAATGTCATAACTATGTATTTAATATATAAGAATCTTACCATAATTCCATCCGTAAACCATGCAGACAAGCAGTCTATTTTATATGAAATCACAGCATTTGACCGGGCTATGATGGTGAAGTATCAATTTTATGATTTTGAGCATAAATCAATCAGTAATTACTCAAGTGGCGTATTGAGAAACATGAAAACGATTCCAGATATCACATTACCAAGATACACTCGTTATATAGTAAATATATATTGACGTTTTATTATGATAACTTACGCTCTTCTTTGTATGCACCCATAGATTTTCGAATTTTACAGCTCTAGAGCGGATCCTATTTGCTATTCTTACCTTTATGCTGGTCTTTACGTATACGCGCCATTTACAACACTATCAAGGGTCTGTAGTCGCGCTGCACAATTATTGCAATACCTATCATTGGCCAATTTTGTTTTAGTCCCATTTTTATTTGGTACAATGTCTCTTGTATCTGGTGTTTCTTATCCTCCGTAAGTTACAATAATATCAAGTGAAAAAAAAAAAAAAAAAAACACTAAAATCAATGTAAGTCCGATCCGTTTTCTTTCAAGGACTCCTTCTCATGGGGTTTTGATGTGCATCTTTATCATGCTAGGTAATTGAATATACAGGTTTGTTTACGATAATATATAACATTAATTTAGGCTCCTTTATATTAAACCAAGCATGGAACGTTATAAACTCACAATCTAGTATTTTTCATGCTTGGCTACCACGGGTTGCAAAAATTGTTGGTAAACTATCAAACTGTAGATTTACAAACTTTTCATTAATCTGATATTTCTAGAGTTGTTTCTCTCTTTTTTTCTTTATGCTGTCTATTTTTATCCAGTAACAAAGAAACTTTTGAAGAAAATGCAACTAATCTTACTGTCAAAAATATAGATATTTTTGTCATACCATGCAAGCTGCAGATCCCGAATGGCTAATTTGACAGGTATGCAGCATCTCTAAAAATGCAGAAATGATTTCTTAGTATGTAAATATTATTTATAGGTGCACTTACCACTTGTTCCCTCTTTGGTCTAAGACTTGCCTTGGACATTCCGTCCTATGTCATTACGTATGCTAGGAATTTTTCCTTTTTAATTTTAAATTTGCTAGCTGCTCTACCAACATTTGTTGCGTATGTCATTGTGTTGTTCTACTTTGTCACAAACTATTTTACATTTGTGCCCTGCAGTCTATGTAATATTGAATTTCTTGAAGTGGAGGATGTTGAAGAACAGTATGTCAAAAGGGTTTTGTTAAAAAAAACTAGCAGAGTAAATATACCTCTAAATGTTTGTTTTTGAAAAAAAAAAAAAAAAAACTTTGTTAATACATATACACTAATAAAAATCTCGAGGAAATTCAAATCAAACCCAGCCGGTAAACGTTATTAATGCTCTGAAGTTTAATATCCGTCAGTTAAGAGTCATAAGAAGTCCACAACGCAGTTTTAGAATTCTGATGAAATACATTCACTTGCTTTTTGGTCTTCATGAATACATTAGGTACTATTAAATATTTAATTCATCAAAAATGCTTTCACTGAATTAGCTTGTTAGAATTCCATTTTCAATTAAAGCGTCACTCACACTTTTAACCTACTGTCTTCTACAATTGGTAAGTATACTTCATAGTATGCATGCTATATTTTTAGCGACAACTTTTATCGTTTTACGTAGATACCGTTACTGGTAACCGAGCTTATAGGCGTAGGTGGTATTGTGCCTGTTTACATTTGCTCTTGGTCACCATATCTCTCTGAACTTCAATATCATCCTAATCCAATTATTTTTGCTAAGAAAACATTTCAGCTTATGCAAATTTCCATTTATATCGGAACTGTTGGTGCTGGAGGATGTAAGTAATATATGTATACTAACTAAGATATAGCAGATAACTAATCGGTATATTATATACGTAAAAAGTTAGTATTGTTTACTCATATGGCATCCTTAGAAGATTCACTAAAGATATTATTCGATTAAGAAAAGGCGATTACTTTCTTTTTAAAGGCAAGCGTGATAATGGGTATTTTTTATATTAGTACTATTGAAGGGGTACTGATATTCAATCCGCTTATTTCTATAGAATTGATATAGATGATGCTATACGATTTCTAGGGGTCTTTATTGGCTTTGGTTGTTAACAAATACAATGTATACGTATATTTGTCTGACAAATGCCTCTTTTAATAGGCTTCACAGGAACCCTTTATTTTATGTTGGAAATCACGCTCATAGGAACTTTGATTACTGCAATTATCCAGCTCGATCGTTTAAGAGAGTTATTCTTCAAAAAAGTCGGCTACGGTGTATTTTTTGCAAGCTTTTTTGTAGCATTCATTGTTCAAATGATTCAAAAAAGAATTACGAATTTGATATTTGTAGAAAAGAATACAAGGTTCAGTGTTCAGCATAGAGCGCCATTTTTACACTATTGGTATTTTATGATGCTGGTATCAATGACAAGAGCTTTGACGTCGTATATTCTAAGAACGCTAAAGTTAGCATTTCGGTATCCATTGTTTAGCGTTAGAGTAGATCGAAATGCAGAAACCTGGAGTGTAAGGCGAGGGGATGGAGGTAAGAACTGTACTGTGTGTGTGTGTTTCTCTTTTTTTTTTTTACTCAACATTTGATTTTAAAGGGTTTACGGCTTATTGTGGCATGGTATGTTTTTATAAAAAACCTGTTTTCTTTTGCGTTTGCTATGGCAATACTTAATTCATAAATTTTAGCTTCTTGCAGAACATGAATACAACAACCCCATTATGTTAGTATTTGTACAGTGTTTAATTTCAAGCATTAAAATCGAGGATTCATCGAACATTTTCGGGCAAAGCAAAACAAATGGACTGTGCAAACGACATGAAAAAAAGCAACTTTTAGCTTTTAACGATAAGGAAAGTATGACGATAGATAAGCACCGGGAAGAAAAGTCATCCTTTTACTCACAAAGAACCACAAGTAATTCAAAAAAAACTGTTGCAGTTAC
This sequence comes from Mucor indicus B7402, assembly GCA_000697295.1. Classification (NCBI taxonomy): domain Eukaryota; kingdom Fungi; phylum Mucoromycota; class Mucoromycetes; order Mucorales; family Mucoraceae; genus Mucor; species Mucor indicus. Next base: position 121,605 of record JNEK01003082.1, read on the forward strand.
CAGAAGAAACTCATATACAAAGAGAGATGAAGCATCAAAGAAAGCAAAAATAAGATGGTCTTTAGCTTATACACTAATAAAGAATCCTGGGGTAAGTTCAGTGCAACTAGCATTCTTATGTATGGACAAGATTTGATATCTTATTTGGTTTTTCTAATGTGATAGTTACGAAAGTATCGCTTGCTTCACCAAAAGGCATAAACTTTAATCAGAAAAATGGGGTTTTACGCTTATAATGGGGGGGGGAGATGCATCCAATAAAGATCTTTATACTTCCCATAGTAAATAGGCGAATCATAGAGCACGGGTCTCTGTAAGCCAGCATGGTTAGGCTAACATAGTATAAGCTTCTAAGTTTTTGTGCGCCAGTGTTTTTCGATTGAATAATCAAAAACACCAATTGCAAAGTGATTAACTATCTTTCTTTTTAAAAAAAAAAGGACGACGGTAAGAGGTAAAAATAAGTTGGGGACATTACCGCGCGTAAAAGACATCAGATGGCTCATCAAGTTGTACTTGATTTTTAATTTTCTAAAGAAAAAATACTTACTTAAGTGTTAGAGTTTAGACTGGCAATTTGACAGCCGAGCAACTGCAGTACATTCTATGAACTCCAGTGAACACAGCACATATATTGAAGCTGCTTCTAAGCAAACGGAAGTTACGGCCGGAACAGTTGCTGATAGAGCTTCTTTTTCAGTTGGGAAGACATTGACGAAAGTCTAGAGGAAAGCCTGGAAGAAGATATTTGGGAAGTTGAGAGTGTAAACTAAACGGAAACGAATTTTAACAGCTTCACTCTGAAATTAGATCAGTTCCCGAGAGTAGCAAGACTGATGTTTGCCTTTGTTAAATTCAGCAAAAGTTAAGAATCGGGAAATCTCTGTATGAATTACTCGAGAAAACTTGGAACAAATGGTAGCAAGATCCCATTTCAGGTTTTTCTACCTAAAAAGCAGTCACTGTCGCGTTTGAATCAAAAAAAAAAAAAAAATAGGGCGCGCAATGTTTTTTTTTTTTTCGTCTTTTCTTGACAGTTCTAAAAAATGCCTAGAGCACAAAAAACACCAATTTCATACGAGGAGTTTGACTCAGATATCGATATTGAAGAAATTTTGACAGAAGATAAAGATATTGACGATATTGACACTGACGAGTTACTAGGAAGCTCTGAAGATGAGACTCCAAAGAAAAAAAGGACATCTAAAAAAGCAAACATTAAAAAGACGCCTTCTAAAAAGACTTCTGCTAAGCGAAAAACACCTACCAGTAAAAAAGTAACAACAATACAGACTAAACTTAACCTCCCAAAGGTAATGTTTGTCTCGATTTTATTCTTTCCATTAATGAAAAGCTATAGAAAGTTGTTAAGACACATACATGGAATCCTGAACGAGTAAAAGAATTGGCAAAGAATTATCCTGACACATATTGGAAACATCATGCTGATTCAGGACATGACATGATTAACGCTATTAACGAACAATATGCCTTGGAATGTATTCCTTGTAACATGAGCGATCAAGCCCCTATCACTAGTATGACATTATCTGAGGATGGTACACTTTTAGCGACGTATTCTAATGTTGGCGCAGTCAAAATTTGGGATATTGAAAACGACTTTACCTTGGTTCGAAAACTGAGGGATCCAAGCGAGAAATATATTGATGAATTCTATTGTGGTACTTTCATTGCCGAGAAGGGATTGTTAGCTGTAGGAGGGAAGCTTAAGGATCGTTATCGTTGGTCTGAAGAAGACGAAGATAACCATATTTTACCCTGTCCCATCAAGGTTTTTGATATTGCAGAATCCAAAGTAGTGACAACATTAGATGGTCATTCTGAAGAAATTCTTTGTATCAAAAAAGTGAAATTTATGGAAGAGAATTACTATATCTCTACCAGCCAAGATGGGTATATTTACAAATGGCATATGGCAGAGGATTGGACCACATTAATTGATCATACGAAAATGGAAGATGAACAAACCTGTATGGCTTTCACTGTCTCGTTTGTCCCAAACACTGGTAACAAATACTTTATTGCTGCTACAGATGAACACTTGAGGTTGTATGATTTTGAAAATGCTATGGTATTTGCAATTTACTAGATTTTATAGAAAAAGCAAGAGTTACTTACTTAGATGTAGTTATTACAAACCTTTAGTGATCTTTATTCATCCTATTGCGATTGTGGAAAATTCGTGAACTGGCTAGATGATGTAGAGATGCAAAAGAATACAAATGAGCAATATGCATGGTTCATTAGTAGAGGTGCAGAGTTGTGTGATGTGAGTGAAGGCGTGTGTAAGTATACATGTTATTTAAATTGAAAGTGTAGTTCAAACTAATAGAAAGCAGCTTCAAAACCAAATACATGTAGATTGCATAAGCTTGTTTATCCCAAGAAAGCTGGCGAGAAATTTCAACTTGAAGAAGTAAAGAGATATCAAAGCGAAGAGTAAGTAAATATATTATTCTGAAAGTTTTCAAAATTCTAAAACGATCTCAGTTACCATTCAAATTCTTGGCTAGTAAAAATTACATCAAATGGCAGGTACATTTTAGCGCCAACTATATATGGTCAAATTTTTGTTTTTAACATGCTTTCTGGTGACGTTACTGCTATCTTGAAAGATCATCAAGGTAATTGTCATTCTTTTTAATGTTAAGAATATGTTAATATTGACTTTATGAAAAAAATAGACATGGAGGTCCGCGATGTCATTTTCCACCCATATAGACCTTTAATATTTTCATGTGGTGATGGTAAATATTTAAGATTATAAACATAAATAGGGTTGCTTACCTTTTAATAATAGACGGTTTTGTTAAAGTGTATACCTACCAGTCACTAGCCGATGCGAAAGTCGAAACTGACCTTGATGTTGGTATGGCTGAGGTCAAAATATTAGACGACAACCAAAATTGTAGTAGACTCTCATAATAAAATTAAATTCATGGAAATAAGCAGTTTTTATTTTTGTTATTATCACTATTATTTAGGCACACTAATTATGGTACTATATAATCTTCGTCTCTGACATCCATTGCTTTTGACAGCTGGTATAAACAATGACAAGCTAAACCTTGAAGAGCGCTATACTTTAATACCACTTCTGGTAAGCGGTCCCGATCCCAAGCAAAGCCTGAAAACTTTTTGGAACTATTGAGTTGTTCATAATCAGCTTTAAATTCATTGTATTGCTCCATATCAGGCCATTCCTCCAGGAAAATGTCAACAGCTTGCTTGAAGCTCATATAGTTAACAGCATCTCTTCCTTCGTTTATCTTTCCGGCTAAATCTAAAGTAGGACCCATGGCAAATCCCAAACGTTCTATCATTTGAGTTTCGATATAATCTGGGCACCAGCAAATTCGTTTGATAGTTGGATCAGTTAATAATTTTCCAAATACGGTGGCCTTGATTAACGGCTTGTTTGCTAAGAGGCAGGCTTGTTCAAGTACACAAGTGTACGATTCACCGGTACTAAGATATAGTTGCAAGGCTTTCAGAACATTGACACCCTTTTGATCTACCAAGTGGAAACCTACTGTAATTGTATAAGGTTCTTCAGGTACATGAATCATGTCCAAATGCTCAAATTGAGTTAATTTTAACATGGCTAATTGATCAGGGCCATATTGTCCATACAAGTATAAATCGTCGACAAAGACAGGTAACTTTTCAATACGGAATTTTTTTTCTTTTGTTTTTGTTTTAATTCTCATATCCGGAGTCACTTTGACACCAGGGCCGACATCGTCTTTCTTGTATTGTTTTTTACACTGTTGCGTCTTTTCTACTTCTGAATCAGTTGAGTCATCCTCGTCATCACAATAATCGTCAGTAGGGTTCATGATACGAGGGCCGGTAAAGTTCTTGCGAATGGGTATTTGCTTTAAAGGTATAGTCATGAGATCTGGCTTGTCCTGCTCAATAGACCAATTGTCGCCTTGCTTAATGGTATCAGCACCTTTGTTGATTGAAGGTGAGCCTTCTGGTATGTTCTTGAATCTTTCTTCCATTTCTTCTACCTCTGTATCAATTCCCTTTCTCCAATCGTTATTAGTCTTGTTAGCAAAATTGTTCCATGAAGCAGCTGTTGAACCAGTTGAGTCGAGCTCACTGTATGCAAAAGAAACTGTTTGGTGAATAGGACCTGAGCTGGTAAGTTCCATGCTTTTATCTTTAGAAGGTTTATCCTTAAACCCTAATTGAGGAGCAGCGGATGGAGAAAATCCTTGCGTTGGTGGCTGCAGTGGCGTTTGCTGTTGTGGTTTAGGCGAATATGTTGTTGCTCTTACTTGCTGTGGTGAGGAAACCTGAGCGATCGTTGTGCGAGAAAAGCGTTTATTTTCGTATGAGTTGTATCTTTGCTGATTACTATTCAACGTATTTGCTGGCCTTGAGAATCTCGGAGAAGTTGTTGTATGGCCTTGTACATGTTGCTGTTGTAGTGATGGTCGTTGAGAATATGTATTACTAGTGTTACTTACTGTTGGCGATTGATGATGACTATACCTAGGTGATTTCATCGGAGGCGTTCCTTGACGATTTGAGGTTTCAAGAGACGCCAGCTCAGTTCCAAGGAAAGGGCTGCTATCATAGTTGACTTCACCCCAAGTGTTAGTGATGGCCTCAGGTTCCTTAGGAGCCTCTTGATAGTATATGTTTTTAATTGTATCATTTTCATCCAAGTCACCAACAACACGATCTTCTGCAGGTACTGGGTAGTTATCTTTTAACGAAAGAGCAATTGCTTGCTGTATTTCAAGCTGATGCCTAGTGTTGTTGTCATCATATCCATCATCAGTTTTAGGTTCTCGTTCCAGTTCTACCGGGAGGATGTACTTATCCTTGCGTTGGTGGTTATTCCTGCCATTGCGTTCCTTTCCTTTTGGTGTGATAGATGTTGGGGCGGCAGAAGGAGGTGTATATGGACTTGATGAGACACCTTTGTGCCGTTGACGAAACCATTTGTCAACAGCTTTTGTGTTGTTGCCATTCGTGATAGTATATGGCCAGTAAAACTTGTCCGAACTAGGGTATTGTGTTGTCGCTTCATGAAGAGCATGAACACTCAAGACGTCAAACACAGCATAAACTAGCGCTTTTGGAGGTAAAGGAGTCTTCAGCCAAACACAGTTACTTTCAGTAAAGATAAAGCTATCACCGTATCGCTTGGCAACTTGAAACTCTTTGATTCCAATCCAGGAAGAGGCATAATTGTCCATAGCAGTTGACAGATTTAATTCACTGACAGCAACTGGACGCAGTTTTGCTTGCAAGTCTAAGACAGGTGTTTGGTTAATTTGTTTAAAGAAGCTCTCGATAGCCAGACCATCAGAACGATATGACCAACCAACAATATTAATATTATCGTCTTCCAAAATTGGCTTTAGTTTTCTATTTAACGCATCGAAGCCAATAAGATCCACTAGAAGAGCATAGCCTTTTGTCGATGAGACGCCAACTTGAAGTAATTTTAATTCAGGAAGATTCTTCTTTACACTTAACATTTCACAATCAATAGCAATGTAGGGTGCCTGAGAAATATCGCGTATAACGCTGTCCAAACCTTCTTCAGTTGATACAGCAATACAAGTTGCAAAAGCATCGTCAGCAAGAGGAATCTGAATGATTTCGTCAGTTATTTTCTTCCAATGAGGCTCCATGCTTTCAACTACACTGTAATTACTATTATCATAGGATTGGTAATTTGACCAGGAAGACGCAGCTACATCGGAATCTTTTTCAGGTTTTTCTGTAGATTCTTGAATCGAATGAGGATCAAGTTTCATGATTTCTGATAAAGCATCCACTGCATGGTCAAAAACAAGATATTTATTCTTTTGAAAAGGTTCCAGTAATCGCAGGGTCGTCTCAATACTTTTAAGCGTGATATCCCAGTATATGTCATAGGTGACTATACTCTTTGTCTTGTCTCCCATTTTATCTTGAAAAAAAAAAGACAAAAGGGGGAAGAAAAAAAGTTGTCAAAATCCTTAATTCAATAAAAATATATTTACAGCCATCACTCTTGATTTTTTTTTTTTTTGGGAACAAAAAACACGTCTTCTGTGATAAATCCCCTCATCATCCATACCGGCATTCTCATTATTCATTATAATAAGGATATGATGAACGAAGACGCATTGAAGCTAGCGACACAAAATTACTACATTGGCTGTACTTACGGTATAGAAATTCGTCAATTTATCAGCTGTGCGTAGACTGAACGTATGTGGTACTGTTGAATTCAGATGCTGCCAGTTTTTTTTTTGACCAATAAAAGCCAATTTTTAGAAACTCAGCTTACTTTTTTTGGATAAAGTCAAAAAGGAAATTAGACGAAGGAGCATGAACTTTTGGATACCTTGGCTCATCTATTTTGTATACCATGTAAGTGGCTGATTGCCTGCATGATAACCATTTGTATCTTTTATGTTATTGGAAGAAAATGCTTATATAGTATTCCAAAGAGATGCGTTTCTCAAATATGCATTTAGCAAAATGTAGAATATCTTATAACAATAAGATTGACACATGTATTTTTTTTTTTTTAAAAAAAAAAAGGCAGTCTTCATCTTTTTCTCCTTCCATATTTTATACAGCATGTTTAAATTAATTGCATAAGGTAAAAAAGCTGAAGTCCTAAAAACGACAAGAACAAAATGCTTCATGGAAAGAATTACATACGAAGCGCGAATTTCAGCTAGCTAACGCGCTATAAAAAAACAATATGCAGAGACTTTCGAGAGCTCGATTGTTATACTAAACAGTAATATAGGTGCAAATTATACGTTGAAGCCTCTGTAGATGACGGTAAACTTGACAATCTTTTCAAGTTTACTTTTTCTAATCTTTTTGCTTGATCAATTGGTACATATATAGAAATACTGTAGTATATGCAGTCAGTGAGCAGCTAATTGTTGTTCTCTATCGGCAGCTGGCTCACTTTCAGCTCTCTCCCAATTTGAATAGGATAAGATATGGTCTTTGCTCAACTATTAATTTTGTTATCTGGAAGCACAATTGGAACTTGTATAATACCAATGATGTCCCTTATAGTAGCCACAAATCATCACCGAAACTATGCAGCACGTTAGGAATATTACAGCATCAATCACTAAAGCAGTAAACAAAAAATAGCCTCTCATTAATTAGTTTCCTTCCTGTCATACACGTATAATCCAGTCTCACCCCTCCACGATGTGACGACTTGAAATAACAATTTCATTAATTTTTACAAAAAAAAAAAAAAACTAGATAACTTACTGTTGCTGTGACTGGTAACAATAATGCGTGCTTGTTAATTGAATGAACCAAAAACAAAATTTTACAGTTGTTTCTCTTTTTACAGTATGAAAAAAAAGTACAAAACCAAGTTCCCTGTCGTAAGCTTGTTACTCAACGTTATATACTACTTCATTAATCAACAAAGTATTAATGAAATATAGGCTCGTATTAAGAAGATAATGCAATTAGATGAAGACGTTGGTAAAGTTGCTCAAGCAACTCCCATCTTAATCTGTAAGTGTTAACAATATATCAATGTCACCCACATTAACAATAGTATAGCTAAAGCATTGGAACTGTTCATGCAATCCTTAATTGACCAGGCCTGTCAAGAATCTCGCGAAAGAAACGCAAAACGTCTAACAGTAGCCCATTTGTAAGACGAAGTAGAAAAAAAAAAGAAATTGTTGTTTAATAAATTTTGTTTAGAAAAAAGACGATTGAAACGGTGGACCAATTTGACTTTTTGAAAGACATTGTATCTGGTATACCAGATCCCGTAGAAACACAAGCTTCTGAGAGTAAACAGCGGAGAAAACCCAAGACAGCAAAGGAAGAATAAAACAAGATAAAGAAAAGAGAAATGTGTAAATAAAATCTTTCATTAAATCCTCTCATTATTTCGAAATATTAGAGCATCTGTAACAAACTTTTTAAAAGTAAAAACTTTAAAGCGTTTGAAAAGTCAAGCACCAAATAACGAAGTTTTCATCAGACTTTTTAAAATCAAAAATACGTCTGTTGGTGAAGAGGACTGGAATAATATGCTGATGCTCCAAGAGCCACGCTTTTATTTTCCTTAATTGTAAAATGATAATTATAAGAATAAAATATACTGTTGGACCCTTCTTTCCCCTTTATATCTGCAAAAAAATACTAAAATCAATTTTTTCCTTGGGTGGATTAAACTACAGTGATAAACAATATCACTAGATGGCTAATAAGTACCTTGCCATCACTTCTTCAACCATGTAATAAGGTTGGATATTACCATATTATTCGAGTCCTCTTCGTCAACACACGTATTGTTGGACGAGAAGTTTCTTCAATAATCTTGGTTGACTCCAAGTTCTCTCCTAATATGATATTGTTTTCAGCTGTCAAAACAGTTGATTTAGCGATCTTGGTGCTGTTTGGTTTAGTGACCACTGGTTCCAAATAGTATTTCTCCATAGTATCAGCTTGTCTGGTCTAGTTAGCATGATCCTTGACTGCATTGAATGAGATTCCATTTTCAATTGTTTTAGTAACGAAAACAGAACAAGCGGAATGATGTTTGTATCTATCCGGGACACCGGCTCCGGTCATTACCTTTAGAACCTACGTAGCCGTACGAACAGATCGTATTTTTTGAGGTTTGTGATTAAACGCTAGAAACAAAGTATGGTCTTCAGGAAGAGAATGTCGCTTGTGAGCTGTTCGTCTAAAATAGTGATGTAAGGTAGTAACTGGAAATATTTTGCAACCGTCGACCAACCCCAGTTGAGCATGTTTCGACAGTGCTTTTAGTGTTTAGGAATATATGAGAACAGATTGAATTTGCTCTCCCAAAAAAGCTCTTTCGTGTATTATATATTTTTACTAAAATCCATCAATCAGACTACTGCAGCGTTCATAAACAAAATTTCAGTAACTCACTCAATGTTGAATGTCAACTCTACAACAACTGACCTCCAATAGTCGTCAATTGTAGAAGCAGGTGCCCGCCAAAAGGTTCCTTCACCTCTTAGTCGAGTAGACATTAAGGGGAATCGTGAAAATTACGAAGTTCGAATTTTGTTTGAAGATCCCGAGATCTCGGATTTCCTTCGTCAACAACGAGCTTTATCAATTGTCAGCACCGTCTTGCAACCCGGTGCCGTCATCTTCTCTCTTCCAAGCCGTTTGTTTAAACATCAATCTGATGCTTATAAGCTCATCGTCGACGAAATAGGCTCTGTCGTCAGAAATTACTTCAAACCGCTTTCTTTAAGAGGAAAACGCAATCGTGATGACTTGGTTTTTTATACCAAATTCCGTCAAGAGGCTGACACTCAGTTCGCTATCATCAATAGCGTACTGATCGATGGTGAAGTGAAATATGAATGTACTTCACGAAAAAAAAAGAATATAAAAAATCAAAAAAATATCTAAACGCAATAAACACTAAAAGTACAGTTAAAGTCCTTCTAATCCCTAATCCCTTCCCTAATTTTTTAAAATGAGATGGACTTATTTCGCAGTCACTATAAAAATAAAATATGCAGTAAATATTTGCTCTAGGCCAGCATCTATTTTCATTACCGCTAAGATATGTCATGTAATGTCTGAATAGTAGAGTAAGAGATAATGGTTAACGACCTACCATAATTGATACATAAAATATAATTTTAGTCAATTAGAAGTCTGCAGATATCCGCTGTATGTATTTGAAATTTCCAGCGTTGATATTATGTATTTGCTAATACAAACGTTCCGTAGCTATGAAAAAGTACTTCTAGTGTATTGCTGTCTTCAGTACATACGACACACTATCGCATACTCATAGTATTGTAGTTATATATTATGTCATTTTAGACAATGTACGATCGGTCGTACTTTTATTCAAAAATAAGCAAGTAAAACGATACATTGAAGTAATATTGCTCTACATTATGTAATGCATGAAATTTGAAACTGATTCGTGAAATGAATCATGAACAAACATAATAATACTTTGCCATGATGATCTCATGTGTATTTTTCTTTGTCCAAATAAGGTACACAATATCTGTTAAAGTCAATTCTTTTATATTCCCTGTTTTATTGCCGCCCAAGTAGAGCCACTTTTTCTGTAATGAAGTATATATATAGCGTAGAGGCAATGTCATTATGATAATTCCCTAATATAAATTACTTCATTTATTTCAATAAATTATAGCTGCAAGAATAAAGCGAGCGCGGTAACTGAAAAAATTGACAGTTATAACTGAGCGCGACAAGAGAATGTTACATTGAAACAAGAGCTTATTCAAATAAATACTTGTAAAAGTAAATCAAAAATACAGAAAACCAGATACATGGTTGAGGGTTCCATATAAGTCATAACGTCACGTAATGAGAGAGGGTGTAATAGAATTCAACTCCGGGCAAAGTAGATATTAAAGTGGTACAATACGTGGCCATGTTTCTGCACATCATATTTTCCCCTAATCAAGTGCATCTTTTCTTATTTTTTATGGTTCAGTAAATTTAAATTTGCTTGAATATAGGTCAATTTCAAGCTCTATTTTTACGCTCCACTATTATTCATTGTATAAAAAAGGTATGCGACGAAAAAAAGGTTTTTAAATACCTATATTTGGCAATTTAATTCAGACATGTCAAAATTGTAAAGAATATGGTCATTGCACTATCCCATTTCATGTATAAATAAGAATCAAATTTATTTATTTATAATTACTTTTTTTTTTTCTTTTACCTCATCTCTTTATTACACACTTGATAATTATGGTATTACTAAAGTCAATTGTTAGTCTATTTGCTTATGGACTATTGCTGCAATCCTACGTAAATGCTGCTCCTGTCAAACAAAAGAATCCTTTATTACATAAAAGTTCTTCTTCTTTAAATGGAAAATTTCTTCATATTACTGGTACATGACGTTGTTTTCTTTCCATAACCAAAAGATTCTAACACTGTGTATATAGATATTCATATTGATCCCAATTACAAAAAAGGTGCTTCTACAAGCAATTACTGTCATGAATATTCTTCTAGAAAGCGATCCTCTTCGAAAAGCGGTAAATACGGTGCCTTGGGCTCTAAGTGTGATACTCCACCTGCTCTTGTTGACGCTACTTTTGATTATCTTGGTGATAATATCAACGATATTGATTTTATCCTCTATACTGGCGACACTGTTAGACATGTAAATATGTCACATCTTTTCTTTATTCTTTCTATATTGACTATTTCTCTTTTTCTTAGGACCGCGATAAGGATATGCCTAGAACTTCCACTGAGATAGTTAATGCTCATAAGGAAATTATAAAGTACTTTAAAAATACTTACGATCTTGATGATATTCCCATGGTAAGGATGACTATATTAATTATTCCTTTAACTTTAGAGTACTAATAAACGCTATTTACATCAATAGGTTATTACAATAGGAAACAACGATCCTTACACCCATAATAGCGTTAAAAAGAATGACAAGATATTCACGGAATTACAAAAGATCTGGGCAGACCTAAACCTTAATTTAACTTCTTCTTTCAAGACAGGTGGCTTTTTCGTTCAAGACCTTATTAAAAACAAGCTCAGTATTGTTAACTTGAATACAATGCTTTTTTACGATAAAAATGATAAAGTTGAAGATTGTGGCGATGACTCTAGTGAAGCCTATGCGCAAATGGTGTGGTTTAAAAAGGTCCTAAAGACATATTCGAAAAAGCCAAATCACAAGTTATATATCATGGGCCATGTTCCTCCTATGGATGAAAAAGGAAACCAGATATACAAATCAGAGTGCTTTAATCAATATATCAAGTTAATCGGTGAATATGGTGATTGTATTGTTGGTCACTTCAATGGCCATACCAACAGTAAGCTTTTCTTTTATTTCACTTTTCTTTATGCGCGCAGTTTTAATTATGATTGTAAATACAGAGGATACATTGTATGCCATTTACAACGACGGTGATGATTACACGTATATGAATGCTGGAAGTAAGGGTGCTGAAGACGAGAAAGACGAATTGAAAGATACTGTGATGGGCATTTTTAATGCTCCTTCTATTATCCCAAAGCATAACCCTGGGTTCCGCGTCTACGCGTATGAGACGAATTCTGATGGTGACTATCCTATTGGTACTATCCTTGATTGGGACCAATATTATCTTGATCTTAACAAAGCAAACGAAGAAGACGAAGTGGAATATGAATTAGAATACACCGCGTCTGATTTTTACAATGTGGATCATTTTGACGGTTCTGGTGTAGGAGAAGCTGTTTATAATATTGGCAGTTCAAAGGCGAAGCGCAAAACATACAGGCTCTATGAAAAAATCAAACCTTCTAAACACTAACTTATTTATTTAACTTTCGTCACAAATCATCTAGATACTATTCACATTATTTACATATGGTAACTTATGCTGGTTCATAACAATATTGCTCGTATAAAATAAAAGGCATTATATTTATTATTATTATTATTCAGACACGAATACCGCTTTAATAATGTTCAGATTTGGTGGGAAACTTTTCACTAAACAGTCTCAGAAGAATGAGTGTCATATTAATAGATTAAAAGCAAAGTAGTACGCACAATACTAATATCTCATTTTATTGGTATTATTAAAAGCAAAATTGTTATTACTAGCATTATTTTTTGAATAATTTTCTTGGTCTATCATCAACAATCTCCGATGTATTTTTCTTTTTCTTTTTCTTCTTTGTACTGGACTTCTTTCCGTAATCTTCGTCACTACTGTAGAAGGACGACTTTAGGTATTCATCTTCCTCTTCAAAAGGTAAAGTCGGTAGGTAAAAAACTTCGTCTTTATCTTGTTCATCGTCGGAATCAATGAAAGCTCTAATTGTTTCACAAGTGGTAACATCTACTGTGATATCTTCGTCTACGTTCTTTAGCTTGTTTTTTTCATCATCAGGGACCTTTACAAAAAGTTGTTAGATTTACTAATTTGCAGGTATATATGTTTGATTTACCACATCAAACTCGTCTTCCTTTTCTTCGTATTCTAAGTTTTCTTCTAATTCAAGGAAATCAGGTGCAAATGCGCTCCAATTTTCTTCATGTTTTGCTGTCCAAATATATATGTTACCAAAACTGCTGACAGATGCAATGATAGGTCGCACAGGGTGCCACTTTAATGACAAGTGAGTTACTTCTGATTACTTTAAAGATGCAAGACTTACAGCTAAATCATCTAATGGTTCTTTTGGTCCCTCTAAAATCTTGACTAAATTCCCCATGTTTTTGTCCCAAATGTATATATTATGCTCTGCTTTATGCCCTGAGCCACCAATCACCAGTTCGCCATCTGCACTAAAGCTACTCTGGCTCCATTGTATTCTATTGACTAAATCCTGGAACTTATTCTGTAGTTCAGGAACTCCCGTTTCTTCATCCACTCGGAAATATCTAATCACACGATCATTTGCATTTATTAGCATGTCCCTATAAAAAAAAAAGGTTAACCGCAGTCTATTTGTGCTTCCCTAAACGGAAAATACACACCTTCCATTTCTACTCCAGTGTATGCCTTTTATTGTGGTGCTTGCAATCCTTGAGCTGTGAATGATCTGAAATTATTCATGTAATTGTTAATGTCATTCTGGTGAAGGATTACTTTTTTGGCTTTACTTTTTTAGTTTTTACATCAATAATATTTAGGTGACCTTTTGATGTACCAGTATATATTCGATTTCCTGTTTTATTCCATGAAACTGCCGTCACCATGAACGAAGTACTAGATGTCATGTTTTTTAAAACTTTCTGCTGTCGAACAAAACTCTGTGTAAATACGTACGCTTTACTTGATTCATCTTTATTTTCTGGCTCCAACGGTAACTCTGTTTTCACTATATTGTCTCCAATTATGTCGATAATGACAGGTTTTTCCTGGTGTAATGCTGCAACAAATCGATTACTATTCATCAGCTCATTAGTTTTTACAGTGAACATATAAAAAAACAGAGAGCTATTTTACTTGTTTTTTGGATGCATATGTGCCATCGTTACTGGTGTATCAAATCTGATTTTTGCTTTTTTTGTGCCATGGACTAGATCCCAGTAAATGCAAGTCCAATCTTTTGATGCAGAGAGTAGAAATCGTCCGTTATGCGACCAACTATAGAGATGTTAATATGTTTTAGTCACTAACGCGTACTGTACATTTTACCTTATACTTGATACAGATTTCACATGGCCTTGTAAATTACGCGATACACCTTTTGTATCAAAGTCCCAAATGACACAGCGACCGTCCAAACAGCCTGCTGCTAATAAAGTACCATGTCGATTAAATTTGCAATTAAGCACATAGCCATCTTCCAAAGTTTCTTCTATAAGTTGTGGGTACTCTTGCTCCCATGGGTCTTTTATGATCGGGTTAATGGGTGAATTCATCCATAACTGTCTTTGTTTATACCTAGTAACTCCAGATTCATATTAAAGACAAGTTAAAAAAGAATCCGAAAAAATATTAAAAATAAGCTCTTATTTTCAATGCGAACCGGGCGCTACTTTTTTAGATAGCAACTTTATATTGGACCAATGTCAAACAAGACTTACTGTTTTAAAAATTCCATAGCTAATAAGCCAACACTTTGTATTCACCGAATTACATGGGAGAAACTACTAACAGCTGAGTTACTAGTGGAAATTGTCTATTTACCTGCACCAAGCTATTACTGCGTTAAATTCTCCTATATACTGTATATTACTAGTTATCTGACTTATTAGGACATCGCAAAACATTTAGTGTAAATTATAAAGCTCCTTAGTGAACGCGGCAGGTAGAATATGAGACATACTATTTATGTATATGTCTGTATGCGCCTTCGACATAGATCTTTGACGGGCGTTAATCTTTCTATGGCGCTCGCTTCTCTTTCATGTCGATCAATCAGTCAAATAAATCTGTTAAGCTTTACAGCACATTCGTCTTTTATGAGATGCTTTTCTGCTACTCATAGATCCTTCAAATATGCTTCAATTATGTGTATACGTACTGTATGGAAGAGTAGGGTTACATCATGTTTTTGTACATCTTCATATATAACAACTCTTAGGAATAACATGTGTCGTTTTTTCTTTTTTGACCATTAGCACCCTATGACTCGCAGTTCTCCATTCTGTTTTGGAGAAAATTCCTATACAGTACGTAATATAGTTTGTTTCCTTACTGTAGTAGGTACGTATAATCAATACGAGAGCGCGGACATTTGCATTAATTAGTTATGGCGATTAATTGAAACAGGTATCAATCTGAGGAAAGGGTTTCATAATAGATATGTAATTTGGTAAGCGATGATGCCGTGTTAAACTTTGACGCAATGGTATTCTATCACTGTTTTCTTTTAAGAAACCTATATACAAATTTTTAAAGTACAAGAACTTTTGAATTATGCAATTTCCAAATACGGGCCAAAGCAAACACTGGTTGTTCATGATTATATGAAACAAAATTTAATGGTGATGGAATTTCTTATAATCTTACGTGCACATAATACATAATAGCTGAATTTACGCAGCCTTGCAAGCAGGTTACAAAGTGATATCATAGGTAAGTGCTGTTACTGCCTTATACGTGTACAAATACACAATGTAGTATTCGAGGTACGATACATTATAAACATTCAAGCCATTAAGAAAATACTCTTAATACCACATTATACACGTAATACTGACGAGGAGAGAGGACCTCGTTAGAGTCTATTGAAACAAAATATCAATCATTCAATTGATCGCCTTTGCGCATATTGTCGATCGAAGGCCTTTACTTATATTCATAGAAGAGGGATTAATACATGTGAAACAGTAATTTCTATAACAAAGGGGCTTTCGATTATACATATTATCTTAATTTATGAAAAGTATGCGTTTTGCCTTTCTCAGCTTACAATGCGTTATATGTTTACTTTTGTACAAATATGACATGTATATAAAACTAATTTTGTTGCTTACTACATACTGTGCCGCTGCTGCACAATTCTTTTATTTCGCTATATAAAGAAATGGCAACTTGTGTTTTCATTATATTAGTGGAAGCCGAAATGAGAGGTTTGTCCAACTTTGTACTTGCTTTAAATAGAAACTCTCGTGATTACCGACTTTTTTTGATTTATCGGCGAAACAACAATATATTATTTCATATGAAGTCAAAAGTCTTCATGAGTATAACAAGTATTATTTGTTAGAAGCAGCTCTAAATATAGACCAGTTTAGAATAAAGGAGGTTGAGGGAGGGAGGCGCGGTCCCGTCATTAGGTATTTTTGTCAGTAGTGGGCTCAAAAACCCTCAGCCTTACCAACTTTAAATTATAGCCTTAATGAGAATTTGTTTATAAATAAATATAAATTAATTTAGGCATTTTTTTTTTTTTTTGTTTTCTTTTTCTTTTTTCATTATGACAGAAACAGCAGATTTCATCAACCAACAACTATTCTTGAAAGAAACACAATCGCCAGTAGAAGACGACATAGTCATCATTAATAAATTGGCTGCTTTTTCCGACGATGACAGCGCTTGTTCCTTCGAGTCAGAAGAAGATGAGAAACTCTTTACTCCACCTTTACCTGCTGAAATAGATGTTGATTGGGGTAAATCGAATATAAACACATAAAACAAGCCAATAATAATGACTGTGCTTTTTTGTTAGAATTCTGGTCCAAAGTCATTTCTGAATATCATCAGTTCAACCAATCAGAAAAGCAATTACTGTCAATTCAAGTACAGAATGGAATACCCTCCGCTTTAAGGGGAACAATCTGGCCATTATTAGCAGCCAATAAAGACAATAAGAAAACCAACTATAGCAATAGCGAACTTCAAAATCAATATATGGAACTATTAAAACAGGGATCTGTTTACGAGAAAGCAATTACACGTGATCTGCATCGTACATTTCCTCACCACCCATTCTTTCAGTCGTCTATCGGACAGGAGGCGCTTTTTAATGTTGTGAGAGCGTACTCTGCTTTAGATCCTGAAGTCGGCTATTGTCAAGGTTTAGCATTTGTAGCTGGTCCCTTACTTTTGAACGTAAATTGATCTATAAATATATTTATATAGCTTGACTTTTAATTTTTATTTTAGATGCCAGAAGAAGAAGCATTTTGTATTCTCGTCCAATTAATGCAAAATTACGATTTGAGAGGTCATTACACACCTCAATTAGACTTATTAAGGCAAAGGTTATACCAATTTGACGGTTTGCTATCAGATCATTTACCTCATATTCACCGACACTTTACAGAGCAAGGCATTCGATCTAATATGTATGCTTCACAATGGTTTCTTACTCTCTTTGCCTACAAATTTCCATTAGAAGTCGTTTATCGAATATACGATATTTTATTTACAGAAGGCGTCGACTGTTTGTTTCGCATTGGCCTAGCTTTATTAGCTAAAAATCAGGTCAACATTCTTTCTCTTGAATTTGATGCTCTTGTAATGTATTTGAAAGAAGATATGCTGGTTGTTTATAAAGACAACATTACTGATCTATTGGTTGAATCATACGATATTCGAATCTCAACAAGAAGATTGGAAAAACTCGCTAAAAGTTACCTAATCGAGGCTGAGAAAGCAGATTCTGAAGCAGAAATGATTGAGCAACTCCGCAAAAAAAACCGTTTGCTGAATGAACGCTACAAACAGCTGGAAATGGAAAACGTGAAAGTAAAAAAAGAGCAAGCGCTGGCCGCAGAACAACTTGTAGCGAATAAAAAAGAGTTACATCGAGTTCATGACGAGAACGACGCGCTAAGACAACAAACAGTTGAACTTCGAAAAGCATTAGATCTAATACCAGGCCAAATTGAAAAACAAGTGCAATCTGATATAAATGCGCTATGTTTAAAAAACCAGGCCCTGAATCAGAGAAATGCAAAGCTGCAAGACCAATTGGCTGATATGGAGGCATTAGTTGTTGAAATGAAGTTAAAGTACGCAGAGAGTGAAAGTGAAAGAGACACCTTACATCAGAAATTGAACGATTTGAAGAAGTGGATGAATGGCCTATAATAAAACACCAAATGGCACTGAGTAATATTCCCCCCTTCCCTCTCCTTTTTCAGCCATTCCCCTATACTACCAATTAACTTTACCTGACGTTCATATCAAAACACTATTAATAAACTCGCCAGTTGAATTTGCATTTGCTTTTTCAGAATCATTTTATATAGTTAAATGCCAAAGTCAAATCAACAGCACTCAAGTAATTGCACGCGAATGTGAGCACCGCTCGAATATGATATGCTTGATAGTAAATCCGGTCATTTGATTATTAAAAAAGTAGAAACCTACTCATCCATTGCGTTGTCTATTTTCTTAAAACGTCAGTATCTATTTCATATACTAATATCTATTTCATATATTTCAATATAGCCATCATTGTTATATACTTGGGCTTTTCATCTCGAGTTTTATCCTATGTGACTTTATGGTGCTACCCTCTTGCATACTAAAAAATTTTTAAGGACAGTCCGTGTTGTCCGTAATCTTATATCATGCTACTCTGTACAGTTGATAAGCTACTCCAGGCATTTGAAAATTACAAAGCGTAATAGACGCCTCTTTCATTTTGTTTATTTTGTTAAAAGCTATAATTAGTTACATACAAAAAGGTCTTAATGGTCGTAAGTGGAATATAAATAGTCTTAAAGTTGTTTAAGCATTTCACGCCGTATTTTGTTTTACTGCTCACCGTGAGTCTATCTATTTCTATTGACAGCAGTGGTCATGTCATATTTTGAAAGAAGAACCATTGCAGGGTGACAGAGTGTCAATTAATGCTAAGAACAAAAATTTCATGTTGTTTTGCGTTGACGAAGCTTTTACTCTCCTTTCTGATGTTAGGGAAGATAAAAATTAAGCAATCGAGGACACTACGATTAAAGAATTATTTTATTGATAAAAATTGAAGACCCAAATGAGCACATAATACCTACGTATTGAATTACTTGGGTCAGCTCAAAATAGGGGAGAAAGTGTACTAAAAAACCTTTTGATGGTCAAAAGGGTAAAAAAGACATGAAAGGGAAGTTGAAAAAGAGAGGTAAATTACAAATACTAGATTTAAGAGTTGCATAACCAAGTTACCAGCTTAGTATCAAAAGGGGGAGTATCAAGGGAGTCGAGGACACTACGGTGTATTCTCCCAGAAGATTAGCTAATCGTGACTCGTCACAACATCGCGTCACGGCCTGTTGACCAAAAGTCCTTCTATAAAATTAACAATTTTTTAATACGTTGGAGGCTTTCAACGATGTAGTCATCAACATTGGAAATGGTCTGCCCTCGTCCCGCATCTTTGTTGAGCTTAGTGGTAGAGTACTTGTATGGTTTGCTCTCGTCCCGCATCTTGTACTTTATTTTCTAGACCTGATGACAGACAAATGTCTGCCCTTGTCCCAGATTTGTTTGAGAAAGTTGTAGCCTCTCCTTTTTTAAAAAAAAAGAACTAAAAGCATTCTTTTTGTCACTAGCTTTTTTATATAGTAGAAAGGCATTATTGATTTTCCTTTAAAACATACGAATACTCAAATGCATGCGACATATTTTTTTTTTGAAAAGTCTAAAAACATACGACACTGTTTTATTTATTACGGTTATACATTTTTGTGAAATAGAAGAGACTATTTTCACGCGCTTAATATTACAGTAAAAAATACTTGTGTCCAATGTTATATAATAAATACACTTTTATTGCCTGCACTTTGTTTTTGACTGTTAAAAGTATTAGCCGTCTAAGTATGGGTATTCTTTGATTTCAACGATAATTTTTTATACAATGTCCCGCATATGTTATTTACGTTTACTAGCCTTCTTGTTCTGTACCATATTTCCTTGGAGCTTTATATCATAATGTTGGAATTCATAGTGTTGCTGCTTTCTATCCGTGTAGCCATCAAAGATAATTTCCTTTCCACTATACTGAAAATCATCCACCACTTTTTCTTTTTCATATGAGGTCATAATAGGGTAACTGTTTTTTTTTTTTTTTTTGTAAGTACAACATTACACACGGAAGTTAGTGTAGACGAGTTACCTTTGAAATAGAGATGAATCTTCTAACAGCTCGTCTGAGCTGCATGTATATGAGGGACTTAATAATGAATCACACGCTTCGGTATATTGTGAGTTAATGGGTTGCATAGGATGAAATAATAACTGGTTGTCTCCATGATCGACAAAACTACCTGTAAAGCTACCATCAGCATAAAAGGTGGGAGCAATTTCACTCTGCTGCTGTTGCTGTTGCTGTAGCAACAGTAAATCTAACTGTTTTGCCTTTAGTTTTGCCTCTTCAGCTCTTCTTTTGTCTTCTTCTAATTTACTTGATAATATTAGTTTCAGTAATTCAGGCTCTGTTTGGTAGTTGTATATGATATTCTCCAGGTCGCTTAGTACCATGGTAGTTTCTGTCATTGGTTGGTAAGGTACTTGCTCATGATGGTATAATAGTATGCTTTCTTGAGAATAGTCAGTCATTTTGTAGAAAAATGAAGAAGAAAAAGAAATGTAACACCTTGCGAAAAAGGGTTTATCATTTTTTCATTCAAATTGTTCCCGTATGTAACGCTGGTTTCTTCCGTTTTCTCAGGGCCACTAAATAAAGTACATGAAACTAGTCATGCATCATTTCTATTTTCTTTCCCCATAGGCCATTGCATTATATAAGCAAGATTATCCATCCTTATCAAGTTGTCGTACACGCGTTTTATTTTCTCTAAATATTAATTTTCATATTAAATTGACCCTTCCCTTATTGTTCATGCTTTATGAAACCGCGGATAACTATGATGCCGCTGCAGTATCTTCACTTAAAATAAACCATAGCCCTATGAAAATCTGTATACAAATCATACTTCTGTAAACGAGAAAAAACTTGGTGTACCATAGAAAAAGCCCATTGTTTACAGAGAGATTACGAAGTTTTTGGAGAAATCGTTCGATATAAAAACGTGCTTCTGCTATATTGATCATTTGATCAAGATTACAGCCCCACTGATTTCCCAAGCAAATAGGAGTCCCTGAGAGAATTATCTAAGATGGGCGGGATATTTCTGAATTTACAGCCTTTTCCAGTTGCACAAATGTATGCTCCCTTCAATAATAAGTGTTCTTTGGCTTCTCATTGATCAAAGTCTTAGGGTCTTGTAAATAACCCCTTTTGACATTTATTGTAACTTTACCTATAACTATATATTCTCCCACTATTTTTCTTTATTTTCCTTGGCGTCATTGCTTAATTTGTATTTCACCCTCGCTATTTAACTCACCTTAGTTGTTGGTAACCAATAACGCCACTTTCAGTGTAGTAATCGACTGATTGTCTCCTTACTTCAAGCTGGCTTTTTCTTTATCTACCACAAAATTAACTTTTAATACAATATAGTTCGGTTATAAGTCCAATCACTCGAGTAATGACAGAGGTGGATTGACTGCAGAAACTCAACTAGTGTCAAGCAGCAACCGTTTCGGTCCGGACTGTTGTATTTTATAGCCTGAATCACTAAAATCGGCCCAGCAGTAATATTGAAATTCCGCTGTATGTTTTTTTTGTGTACTATAGAGAGTAGATTGATGCGAAGTGAAGCCGTTCTCTTTTCACTCACTGGTCATTTGTACGTATAACTTTGAAATAATTAAAGGCATCCATCCATCAACTTGAAGCATGGATGACTACAAAAAAAAGGACTAAAGTACTAATTTTTTTTATTTTTATTATTTGTATTTTCGACATTTACATCAGATCATGGTTTTGAAGCACAACAACCAATTGCCTAACCAGCACTTCCGTAAGCAATGGGACCGTCGCGTTAAGACTTGGTTCGATCAAGCCGGTCGCAAGAAGTCCAGAAGAATCGCACGTGTTCAAAAGGCTGGTCGTATTGCTCCCAGACCCATTGATGGTCTCCTTCGTCCTGCTGTTCGTTGCCCCACTGTCCGCTACAACATGAAATTGAGAGCTGGTCGTGGTTTCACACTTGAAGAACTCAAGGTAGATTCTTAACAACTCAACAATATATTATTTATTTACAGGGGATTTTGTATGTATAGGAAGCTGGCGTCCGTCGTAAGGAAGCTCGTTCCATTGGTATTGCTGTCGATTTCCGTCGTCGCAACAGATCCAACGAATCTCTTGAACTCAATGTTCAACGTTTGAAGGCTTACAAGGCTAAGCTCATTGTCTTCCCCCGTAAGGCCGGTAAGGCTAAGAAGGGTGATGCTGAAGTAAGTTGGAAAACTTTGAATAATTTTTTGATTTACTGACTTTTTTTTTATTTAGGCTGCCGAAGTTGCCTCTGCTGTTCAACTCCGTGGTCCTCTCTTCCCCGTTGAACAAGTCTCTGCCGCTCCTGAAGCTCGTGCTATCACTGCTGAAGAAAAGGCTACCAATGCTTACATGAAGCTCCGTTATGCTCGTTCCGCTGCCCGTACTCTCGGTGCTCGTGAAAAGCGTGCCCGTGAGAAGGCCGAAGAGGAAGCCAACAAGAAGAAATAAATCAAGTGATAAAACCGTTACTATTTTTTCTGATAAAAATATGGCATATGTTTTCCTTCTTATATTTGAGTTTTGACAGGTTGGAAGTGTGGCTTAAAAATGTTTTTTTTTTTTTTTCCTATTATTTGTTTTGTGTGGGATCATTAAGAAAGTTGCAGGATAATGGTATTCATAGGAAAAGCTTAATTGTAAATGAAGCCGGTTGATGATATGATCAACTAGTCACCGTCATTAAAAGAAATACATAATGTTTTATTGATAATTATGAAATAAGTTTGGGTTGTTTCTTGTCTTTCTGATGAAACGACACGACATGCTTTAGCTTTTTTGTAAATGATTTTCCTTTGTTCGTCAATTTGGAAGACTGTCTTCTTAAGGCCTTGATTGTCGTATCGCTGGTAGCAGGAGGTGAGGTCATTTTATCCAAAAATAGACTCGCTCGACGACCTAAACTTCGAACGGTTTCTTCGGTGATGCTGGATCTTGCGCGATTTAATATTTTCTTGGGTGAAAACTTTCCACTGCTAGAAGACTTTTCTTCTTCACTTATCAGAAGCTCTTCATGATTCGTCATTGGCGATTCAGAGCGTGGCGGTGCAAATGATAAACTGTGGTCTGTATGAAGGCTGCTTGTGCAGTCAGAGTTGGATGCGTCACCTTGTTGTGGCAAATCATGGATCGCTGGATGTTGATCCCCCTCTTGATTTTTTGACCCCTCTTCCGAGAAAAGCCTATTGGCGTGCAGGGAAGCTTCTTGCTGTATGATGTTTGATACTGGTGAACTAGTATGCATACTCTCATTATTGGTTACAGGTGTCATAGAATTCTCGTCTTGATCCTTTGAAACTATATCTTTTTTTTGACTGGGTTGAATCTGAAATAAACTTTGTTCAAGCTCATTTAAGATTTCCTGTTCAAGCACTGATTCAGCGCTAGAACTGATATTGTCTTTGTGTATAAACCCATATGGCTCGCTGTTGTTTTCCGTATTCATTTGACCTATATATATTATATGAACTGTTAATATAAGTCTCCGTGTAATAACATGTATATGTAGAACAATGAGCTATATTGTACTAACTTTCTGTTTGAGAAATACTGGTATCAATATCAAGATTTATGAAAGTTGGACGTGCCCATACTTGTTGGAGATATAGAATAGAGGAAACTCGTAACATTTAAAATAGTTTTAAGGAGATAAAAAAGTGTATAAACCGCAAATGGTTGGCTCTTTTTCTTTATATTATTATAAGGAAAGAGAGGGTGTGTTACATAAACAATACATAATTTTGACTTTTTCTTTTTTTAACTTAGACTTTTGCAATTGATATCATTTGGTTTACAACAAAATGGACTCCTCTAATACATGATTTCTAACAATAAATCTCCTTTTGCGTAAACAAACTGGCTTACAACTAATATGTCGATCAAACAGTTATAAGCAACACCGCTCGTTACTTGCTATAGTCTATTGTATATACCTAAATATCATTTATTGTTAACTACTGTATTTCTTTGTGTTTTATACTATCGATCCTGTCAACCACGTTCTTATTCGCAGTGAGAAATTTGTTATAATAATTTAAGGAGTAGATGTTAATAACTAACAATAAAAAAAAAAACAAATAAACAAGGCGTTTTTCTAAGCAAAAGACCAACAGTTGTTATTGTGCAAAGTGATATATAGATCACTTGATTTTGTAACCGATTTCCAAAGAGTCCAGTTGAAACAATACTCCTTCAATAAACCACCGACTTTACGATTAGACCATTATTCTTTAACTTGACCTTGTATATGTTTGTGCGTTAAGAAAATTTTCTGTAGCTCCAGCAAATCATACATAGCTTTAATGTATACACGTTGTAGATATATACAACAGTATTCCAGACACAAGTGAACCACTTGGCAGTTATTATGTCACATTCATGTTTCTGCTTAATTATATCATTTGTGTTTATGTATTGCAGTAACAAGATCACGTATCCACCATTTTAAATTCCTAAACTTAATAAAGAAACTGTTCATTAATCAAATGAAATATCGTATAAAACAAACTTATTACGGCGAATAATATGTATTAGCTTATGTACAAATATGGGTGGAACGACATAAGCCATGCATAAATAACTATATATATGTATGTTTGATTTGTTGTTAGCTGGGTGGGTACGTTATGAGATAATATGTATTCAATTTCCCGTGTTTCTATTTATACAGGGTATAGGACTACTAAGTCATTACATCTAAAATAAGGCTATCTGTATAGGTTACGTACAACATCACAAATATATCCTCACATATCTTGTGTATGCATGTTTTACTTTAATTTACTGTAAAATAATAAAGGCTTCGATGCATGTCTCCATATTCCCCGTTGTATGAAAATCAAACAACGAAATTTGATTTTTTGAAATTTCAGGGAAAGAACCCTTCAGAGTACTAACGTACAAAGTGGTCAGACAAAGCCCCTTCAGTTAAATTGTTTTACTTTTGGAACAAAAAAAAAAAAAAAAGCTTTAATAGTGCATATGATAAATATATTGTTTTCTTTTTTGGTATTTTAATTCACAGTCTAATGTTATATACAAAAAGGTAATCGATCAAAGTCAATGCAATCTATTCCTCATTTTTCTTTTCTTCTTTTTTATAACGAGGTGGTTCTTGTCCTAATAAGAGAATAAGTTTGTTATTCAAGGATTATTCTTGTCTTATGTATTTACCGGGTTGCGATCTCAAGCAGGCTAAAAAGTTGCTGAATGGCTTTGACACATCCATTGGCCATTGTGAAATGCCTTCAAGTAGATCTTCTAAATGACCATTACAGCGATGCTGTTTAGGTGGGGTGCTGGGTGCATTACTGTGTTTGTTAAATGCAAATGAGGTCTCGTCTTTACTCATTGAATTCAAAACTGTGAAAAGGTCTGCGAAATATTTTTGTTCACCCCGGCATTTGGAGTATAGGCAACATTTTTTTTTTTTTTTAGGCACGGCCTTTTTTTGATTTCTGGGTTTACCAGCAGGAGGCAAAAGAACTTTTTGGAAAACATGACAAGCATGCAATAAAGCTTGACTTGTTGTTGCAGCATACAATAAGACTATTTTACATAACTTATACTGTATATGAATACTTTGTTTATCGGTTTTTTAAGCTTATATCTATATAATTGGTTGGAGGAAAAGCAAGTTCGAAAATGTAAATTCTATGAAAAACACTATGCACAAGCTAAAAAAAATACTTCATATCGACGTATATATATATATATATAAAAAAGAGAATGCAATTGGAGACTTCTTGGAATATTTTTTTCATAGATTAGGACTGTCGTAGGGTTACATATCTAGCAGAAGAATATGACATTTACATATTGAAGTGTGCCGTTTCAGTGCGCATATATAATATACTGTAACGGTATATTAACCATACAAAAAATAAAGTAATCAACCAATCAAAAAAATTCATCAACTATTGGGTCAGAAGCCAAAAAAATTACCCTAAATGGTGAAGTTTTTTTTTCTTTACTTTTTTGGTAAAAATTACAAAAATACCAAAATCTCAATACTGAAATGGCACTTTTAAACTCTTTATAAGAAGTAGAATACTTGCTCTTTCCTTAAGTTGTGAGGTATTGTTAAAATAAGTTTAAGGCAATACATTCTGCGTATTTCTATAGATATTTGGACA
>JNEK01003083.1:0-64566 GCA_000697295.1 Mucor indicus B7402
CAAGTATTCTACTTCTTATAAAGAGTTTAAAAGTGCCATTTCAGTATTGAGATTTTGGTATTTTTGTAATTTTTACCAAAAAAGTAAAGAAAAAAAAACTTCACCATTTAGGGTAATTTTTTTGGCTTCTGACCCAATAGTTGATGAATTTTTTTGATTGGTTGATTACTTTATTTTTTGTATGGTTAATATACCGTTACAGTAAACAATTGCAGCATTGCAATCACTCTCGGATTCCATCATTTGTTACCTTTTTTTTTTTTTTTACTTTGTACAGTGATCAACCTTGTATAATTCCGTATTAAATCACCCTTTTCTTTTTCCTGTCTCATTTTCTTATAAACCATGATCCTGTAATCATTGACAGTGTTTTATCGCACAGGACGAAAATACAACGAGCTCGGAATTCGGTGTGCCGTTTAGCTTAAATTTCTGGGTGAGTCGAGGTGCTGTTCAGCTCATATTGGGTGAGTCGGTGTGCCGTTCAGCTTAAATTTCTGGGTGAGTCGAGGTGCTGTTCAGCTCATATTTTGAGTGAGTCGAGGTGCTGTTCAGCTTATAATTGAGTGAGTCGAGGTGCTGTTCAGCTCATATTGAGTGAGTCGAGGTGCTGTTCAGCTCATATTGCTGTTTTCTAGTTGGGTCCTTTATGGCGATACCTAGTACTTTTCCCTCTAACTCCTTCACAGCAAGCTCTATTTGACAATATCAGCATAGTTTATGCTAAATCCTTTACAATCTGACAAAAAAAAAAGCAATAGCTTGCATTTACTCAACAAAAACAAAAACGCACTCAAATAAATTTCTCTTTAACTTATGAATATTCCCCCTTAATCAATCCCACTCCAGTGACAACCAACGACAAATTCCTGTTTACTCAAAATTCTAATTAGTTTCGTAGGAGAGTTGTTTTATGATTGGCTTGTCAAAAGTTTTTTGAGCTGGAATGCTACCTCGTAAAGTTTAAATTTTAGACCCAAATCATTGTAAGCTTCGTGACATAAAGGCCCTTACTTCAAAAATCACAAAGGCCAGTGAAGCGTTACCTACTGTTCACCTCAAAAATATAATTCAGCCTTTTTATTTCTTTTTAAAAAAGTGGCCACATAAACAACATTTACAAAAAAGAGACCAATTGGGTTTCAAAAAAGAGACCAAATTTTCTCAAAAATCTGACCAACGTTTTCAAGAAAGTGTCCAATTGACAGTGGAAGTACTGTATATATAATGGATCTATTATGCTATGCTATATAGAGAGTGATTTGAAGCCCTTGTATTATTAATTGGGACGGCTGTTACTAGCATGAATCTCAAAAACGATGACTCCTTAGTGATTCCCAGTGTACGGGAAATTTTATTAGGGAATTATTCATCTTTTCTCAATTTATAATACAAGGGAGGTAATCGGTTGTACATCGCTATTGATTGCGACTCAGACCTGTTGAATGATATTCGAGAAGACTCATTGACGAGAGTATTCTGTTAATTTCGCCATTTCAATTTGATTTTATTGGCTGAAGCATCATCTTAATACCATACTTCACTTTCCTAATTAGGCTTTAGCTATAACTGACTAATTCTTGCATCCTCATCATATAAATACCCTCAAGAACAATAAGTAATTCTTTTTTTCATTCAATAAACCAAAAAAAACAAAAACAAAAAGATGCCTTCTACTACTTTCAACAATAAAATTCAATCTAGTGCCGACTTGAACCCTGAAACTTTACAATATTTGAATGAATATCTTGCAACATTAGAACCTAAAGAAATCCTTGAGTGGGCTATTAATTCATTACCTAACTTGTATCAAACCACTGCTTTTGGATTGACTGGTCTTGCCACTCTTGATATCATCAATAAAATCAGTGTCGATCGCAATGAACCTCATGCTGTTCCATTGATTTTCTTGGACACACTCTATCACTTTAAAGAAACCTTAGAACTCGCTGAACGTTGCAAAACTACTTACAATGTCCCTCTTAAAGTCTTCAAGCCTATCAATTGCGAAACTACTGCTGATTTCGAATCTGAATATGGCGAGAAGTTATGGGAAACTGATGAAGATTCCTATGATTATCTTGTTAAGGTCGAGCCTGCTCGTCGTGCTTATGATGAACTCCAAGTCAAATCCGTTATTACCGGTCGTCGCCGTAGTCAAAAAGGTGATCGTGAAAATATTCCTATCTTGGAAGTTGATGGAACTGGTCTTATCAAGCTAAACCCTCTTGCTTACTGGGATTTCCAACAAGTATGGACTTATATTCGTGCTAATGAAGTTCCCTATAATGCTTTGGTTGATCAAGGTTACCGTTCTATTGGCGACTGGCACTCTACTAATGCTCCTGGTGGTGGTGACGAGCGTTCTGGTCGTTGGTCTGGTCAACAAAAGACAGAATGTGGTCTCCATAAGGATTACTTCAAGATGCGCGCTGCTTTCATGGCTTCCAAGAAGAAGAGAGAAGCTCAAAAGCAACAACAAAATGCCATCACTGCTTAAACTGTGTCTTATAAGATTCCCTCATCCTAATTCTTCACTTTTTATTTATTATTTTTCATTATTTTTCACAAAGGATTTCTTTGTCTACAGCACATTTACCATTATATTTTTATTAGTTAATACAAATATTTAGAGACTGTACTAGCTAATTTTTATGTACATAATAATAAACATGTTTAAAATAACACTTCTTCATGATATAATCTTTCAATTTTGATGCACTCAAGGGCTATACCACTCAATTAATAGCTTCGTTTACTATCCCATAGTACTGGTTTTTTTTTTTTTTTTACGAGAAAATGTACATTTCTTACAAAAAGGGCATTATGTAAGTTATATATTTGTATGAGAAAACACGTAAGCATACACCTTGTATTTGAAACTATTGCCCTGCTGAAAAATAGCTTCAATGGTATCAAGCGCGACTTATAAATGTAGTAGTCGCGGATAAATGTAATTATAAAAGTAACGGCAAAACGTTTGATGTATAATACCAGAGCTCAGTCTTTTTCAAATGAATAAAGCTTTAATTACTTAATGCCTAGTATCTTTGGTCTCTATAAAGTAACTTGATGTGATCAAATCAAGCTTTTGCTTCGTTGATGAAATTTAAAGAATTCTAATCTACTGAACCTTTTATAACATATATTGTTGTGAATGAAAGAGCAAGAGTTTTCTCCTAGATTTTAAGCGCGAGCCTGGTCTTTGCAATAGCTTTCTTTTTAGCGCCCCACTTCCAAAATCTGACGATGCAGTTTTGCTTACATAGTAATATAAAAGCTTCGTCTTGCGAGCATCTAAAAATTTATCACAGTTATTGATAAAACCTTAACTGCAAATAATGGAAATCCAAAAATTCGGTAAGTTGATGAGTTTTTTTAAAAGTCATTTTTTCTCTTTTTTTCTTTTTATACGTCTCAATGACTTTCTCGGCCTCACAGCACTTTAAATTCTCAGGTAATCATGATAATTTCATTCAGTTGAAAAAAAAAAAAGAAGAGCAATAAATTTACCTATATGTAGTAAAAGGTAGAATTAATTCGTTAAAAACGTTTCGAGTGACAGCTCAAGATGGAGCAAGCGGACAAGAAGTGCAGCTGCAGTATTCTCATCAAAAAGTGGTTGGCAGTGGTTCTTTTGGTGTAGTTTATCAAGTCAAATTGTCAAATGGCGAAGATGCAGCTATCAAAAAAGTAGTGCAAGACAGAAGATATAAAGTAAGAAAAGAAAATAACGCCGAGAGATGATCTTAAACAATACAAATATAGAACCGCGAATTAGAAATTATGCGAACATTGAATCATAGAAACATTTGTCAGATCAAATATTATTTTTATTCACAACCAGCCAACAACAAGAAAGATAATGGCGATGTTTCTCTCAACATTGTTATGGAATATGTTCCGGAGACAGCATCTCAAGTTATCCGATACTACAGAAAACGTAAACAGCATGTGCCACTTTTACTCATTAAACTCTACATGTATCAGTTATTCCGATCCCTTGCTTATTCACATTCACTTGGCATTTGTCACCGAGACATTAAACCGGAAAACATTCTTGTAAACCCACTTACAGGTGTTGCCAAACTATGTGATTTCGGATCAGCCAAAATGTTGATTGAAAACAATGCAAATGTCGCTTATATTTGTTCACGCTATTACCGTGCACCAGAACTCATTTTTGGTGCTACAAATTATAATTGCAGCATCGATATTTGGTCAGCAGGTTGTGTCATGGGTGAATTACTATTAGAAAAACCTCTGTTTCCGGGTGAAACAAGTATAGATCAACTGGTGGAAATTATCCGCGTAATTGGCGATCCTTCTATTCAAGAAGTAAAGGCTATGAATCCGGACTATTTCTTACAAAACCCTTTCCCTAAAGTGCCAGCAAAAAGTTTCTCAGAAGTCATCAAAGGATGCGATGATACAACGGCAAATCTATTAAACGACATATTTCAATATGATCCAAAAAAGAGACCTACCGCTATTGAAGCATTAGCACACCCATTTTTCGACGACTTGAGAAATCCAGAAACAAAACTATCAACAGGCAATGATTTGCCCAAGTTGTTTGATTTTTCTAAAGAAGGTAACTGAAATTAAAGTACATGCATGCATGCGCTAACATATTATTAGAATTGTCTATAAGGCCAGATTTGATATCAAAATTAGTTCCTAATCACTGTGTAAAAGACCTTGAAGCGTCATTGGGAATCGACAGCCTTCAAGACTATTTTGTGCCAGTGTTAGCGACCTTAGATATTACATAATCGTCATACACATAAATAAAGACACTTTTTATATGATATTTACTGTTCATGCTGTCGTCGTCTTTTA
Organism: Mucor indicus B7402; assembly: GCA_000697295.1. Classification (NCBI taxonomy): domain Eukaryota; kingdom Fungi; phylum Mucoromycota; class Mucoromycetes; order Mucorales; family Mucoraceae; genus Mucor; species Mucor indicus. Next base: position 4,843 of record JNEK01003083.1, read on the forward strand.
GAGATCTATTTTAACAAGGAACAAACTGGCATAAAATTTTTGCCTGCTGAACAACTTTATTCAATACTCTATTACAAACTGGAGCCAGCATATTTTTGCAATAGCTTATTCACTTTACTAGAATCCATGTACTCCTTGACAAGACCACTAACACCCTTAAACTTTTCATGTTTGGCGTCTTGAACCAATTGAAACATGATAGATTCTGATGTAGTAATGACAGCGCCAGCAGTTCTCATACGCTTATTTTTAAAGAATTAGTCTCAAAAACTCTTATTTGTTATGTAATACTTACAGCAATAGCAATATTTACTTCAGGGTGATTTTGGGAGGATACACCGTCTGCAATAACGTACACATCATAACCATTGTCAAGAAACTCGATGGCAGTTTGAAGGACACAAACATGACTCTATGAGCACGCATTATTACCAGCATTATCACATAATTACCTCCTTACCTCAATGCCCACCAAAATGATAGACTTTGTGTTATTTTTCTTCAATACATCAACGACTTCAGGTAAATACATGCTGAATTTTGTCTTTTGAAGGCATACGGCTGCTCCTGAAATATCCAACTCAGCAACAGTAGGTCCAAAAGCTAATTGCCAAGTGGGGGGGGTGATGAGAAATAGGCTGTTAGTAACAAGTATTTATACCTTACCTTTGGGATATTGTTCAGTGACAACAACAGGAATACTCAAAAGCTTACTAGTCTTAATCTATATACAGGAATGAGTTGATTTACAATCTGGGTAATATTGAATAAAGTAGTTGTTTTTACCAATTTGTTAGCAACAGAAATTACAGAAGGGAACTCCCAAATGACTCCTTTAAAACGTTCTTGAATATCACATATAAACAAAGCAGTGCTTTGAGGTGTTAAGGCAGTGAGATTCTTGCTAGTCATTTTATTTAATTCTCGAGGGAAAAAAAAAGCAAATATACTTATATAAAGTTTTTCACAATTATAGTTTGTCATCTCAACTCAGAAGTGAAATTTTCGCATGATACAATTAAAGAAATATAATATTTTATTTTCTATTTTATGAATGCTGCATTGCCCTGGACAGTTCTCGTTGAAGAAGAGAGGAAAATGCAAAAAGACAAAGAGAAAAAGCCATTCTAGCACCATAGAGGCGAGAAAAAGGGAAGAAAACGAGGAGGGACTTTTCTTGAAAGTGCAATTCTTCTTGAGTTGGTACCAGAAAGAGGAAGTAATATAACCTATCTCATGGAAGTATGCAACGACCGCTTATCTAACAGAGTATGTTCTCTTTCAATTTCAGCCAGTAAATAGGTCAAAAAAGGGGCAAACTACTAGGATTGTTGGATAATGATGTCAAGCTAACTCTAGCATTCAGATTGTCTTTCAGTGGTTGGTATAATGCGTCAACTTTTTGATTAATCAATGGGTCTTCTAAAGCGTTTTTATCTGGCCACGCTGGATTTCCCTGACATATCAATTGATAGCTATAGTTGGCAGCAATGCTATTAACGTCTTTTGAGGGCACACCCTGTAGCTTATGAATTAGAGCAAATCAATGTAGTATTCAGTTATTCGAATTTTTGTTTTACTTACGGCAAACATTGTCTGAATTTGATACCGTAAAAACCTTAATAAGATACATTCAAATCTTTCAACGAAACCGTTCTCGTATGTAGTTGCTAGTTCTTTACAAGCTTCGGTAAGACATTGGTTTGCCCCTGTGATTAGGCCATCATTAAACGTGGCATTGAAGTTTTCAGCTTTAAAAGTTTCCCATTCTTCCAAAAGCTTTTCTGGTAGCATTTTGGAATTCTTAGGTTCCCTACTGTTTACTAAGTGGCATACGGAATACCAGAAATTTTGCTGGAAAATGGTTTCAGGCGCAGGCATATTTGAGCTGGTACCAATTGACAAACATTTTAGCTCGCAGCGCGACTTCTCTGAGAGAGCTAAAACATGTAGCTACTTCAGAAAGGCTTTTTATTCTTCTTTCACATACTTCTGGAAAGGTACCTTGGGAGTATAAGTAGTATAATCGGGACCAAGATTATGCAGCATGGTACTTTTCTTGTTTTCAACATAGAAGGAGCAGTCAGTCGAGCTTGCTGAAGAATACCCAGGCTGTTTGCACTTTTTACAAATTACATCATTAGCAATTTCAACCCTAAACCTTTGTCGTTTTGCATTCTCTTTGAATTTCTTTAATATGTCAGGTTGCTTCTTTCTTTTTCGACTGCTGGTTCCGGCTATGTAAAGATTTGTGATCAATATAGCAGTACTAAGTTTAACAAGCAACGTAAACTATACTTTCCTCGCCAGTCTCTTTAGTGTACAGACGACCTTTGAAAAATTTTTTTTGGACCAATGGCCTTTTTGGCTACAGTCAATGCATGTCGCGTCTGAACTCAAACGTGTTGTTAGATAGATCACTAAAGCAAAAAAAGAAAAAGAATTATCAATGCGGAAAAAAAAGGATCACTTAATGTACGTCAAAAAGATAAATTAGCTTGTCTTCCTATAGGTAAAATTACTTGCAAGTTTAATCCTGAGCGTTGCAAACCACCTGCCAATAAATCAAATTAGTAAAAAAAGCGAAACTGTAAACTCATATGACCGCCGTTCTGGTGAACATATCTTTGCACTTATTACTGGGGTTGTGAATGTATACAATGAAACAAATGACAGACAAGTTCCTAAAATTTGTAGCTCATTGAATGAATTGCAGAAAATCACCAAACCAGGAACATATGGAAAAAGATACAGTATACTACCAGGCAAACAGAAATATAAAAAAAAAAAAAAAAAAATGGCTTTCTTGAACAATAGGTTGTACAACAAGCAATATCTATTAATGCGTCAAACTGTAACTGTCGGCACGGAAAGACATATTTAGAATAGTGACACAGACAGGATAACAATAAGACTAAGGTTTTTAAAGTAAAAAATACATTTTATTCAGCCCCATTTCGGCGGGACCAACCTTTATCAGAACGGCGGTCACCGTCTCTCACAAAAGAGCGAGGGCGGAAACCCTCGTCTCTTTCTCGGGAGCGGAAACCCTCGTCTCTTTCTCGGGAGCGGAAACTACTGTCTCTTTCTCGGGAACGGAAACCACCCTCTCTTTCTCGGGAGCGGAAACCACCCTCTCTTTCACGAGAGCGGAAACTATCACCATCTCGTCCACGGGGGCGGAAACCGTCATCTCTTGTATACGAACGAGGACGGAAGCCGTTGTCTCGCTCACGAGATCGATAGTCACTATTAGATCTGCTGCGGTTTCTGTTTTTGCTTTCTGCTAACCCCAGTTGTGCTAAAAAGCGCTCGCTTAAATGTGGAAGCTCTTCAATACCCAAACCATTCATAAACTTTTCTGCTTCTTTTAATGCCAAGGTTCTACGTTGTCCCAAAGTTGCAATTCTTCCAGAATCTATTATCCACAGCAATCAGTACCCGCCTTTTTATAAAAAGAAAAGGAAAAATACTTACAATAACCTAAATAGGCGGTATAGACTTCCCTCACAATGTCATCATCCATGTGACGAATAGATCTTGCAGCGACACTGTTGGTATCTTGTACTTCATTTTCATCAAAGAGGGGAGGTGTAACCTTTTCAACGGGGAGATCTGAAATATCTTTCTCTAAAAAGGGTTTCTCGAAAGGAGCAAGCAAGATAAGACCTTCACCATCACGACCAGCACGACCGGTACGACCAAGACGATGGATATATTGTTCACGAGAAGAAGGAGCACCAACTTGAAGGACTAAAGAAACACCGGGGTAATCTACACCACGAGCAGAGACATCGGATGTGAACAAAATACTATTTTCTTTAGATCTTCTGAATCTATCGGCAATACGAGAACGTTGATCTTGTCCCTTCTTTGAGTGAATTTCGTAAATATTGCGATCAGGTAAGAGTTGTTTGAAGATATTGGCGTATACCATTGTGGACTTTGTAGTGGGCAAGAACACAATAACTTTACCTTTATTAGCGGCTTCGTTAGTCTTGAGACAGTGGTTGATGATAGAGAGTTGATTTTGGTAGGGGGCAATAACGGCTGATTGCTTTACTTGTAAGTTGGTGCTTACATCGTCTTCACCCACAGTATCAATTAAATCATAATTGGGAGAGAGAGCAAAGTTACCCAAGTTTTCACGAATTTCATCTGAAATAGTAGCAGAAAAGAGCATGGTTTGACGTTCTTCGGGGATTTGCTTCAAGATACGTTGTAATTCAGCTTTGAAGCCCATATCCAATAATTGATCTGCCTCATCTAAAACAAGAACCTTTAAACTTTCGCACATCTTCTTGAATCGTGGAACAGAAGAAAGCATATCATTAAGACGACCAGGTGTAGCAACGACAATATCGCATCTGCGGCGTTCCAAATTAGCAATCTGACGTCTCTTGGAATCACCGCCAACCAAACAATGAACCTTGAATGGATAAAAAGTACTTAGCTTATCTGCCTCTTCAGCAATCTGGTTAGCAAGTTCACGAGTAGGTGAGATAATCAAGATAGAAGCGCCATCTGGGTATTTCAAGTCTTTGGGTGTTTTTCCAGCAATAGCAGTTTCAATAGCAGCGATCAAGAAGGCTAATGTTTTACCGGTACCTGTCTTTGCCTTTACAAACATATCGGACTGGTTGGGTAAGCGTGAAAGAACTGCATCTTGAACCGTTGACATGTCTTCGTATTTGAATACTTTTTTCAAAGCTTTTTGAGTGTTGGCATTGATAGCTTGAACAGCAGAAAATTTGTTCTTTTGAATAACTGGTTCGAAACTCTCTTCTTGTTCTTCAACTTTTAACGCTTGAGTTGTAGAAAAAGCAGCAGATTCTGTATGAATAAAAGCATAAGGTGCGATCTTGATCTGATTGAATAATGACGAAGCGATCTTTTGATTACGGTAAAGAGCAAGATCTAAGAGAATATCCGGTTTTTTTTTTTTTTTTTTTTTGTTCCCCCCCCCCTTCAAAATAATGAGATAAACTTACTAGGTTGCAATACTCTTGTAGCCTTGGTCAAAGAGCCAAAGTTTCTTAATCCTGACAATTTTAGAGTTGTAGGTACGACTACTTTACGAAACATCCTTAAAATATTATACAAAAAAAGAAAAAAGTATAAACATGCATCCTAGCGATTTAAAATTGACATTTTTATTCTTTTTTTTTTTTTTTTTTTTTTTCCCAAAACTTGTCACAATTGGATATTGCACCCAATTAAAAATTTTCATCACTCACCCATGGAGGAGTGTGGCACAATTCAGGTACGATAGCCTGTAAGTAATGTTTTATGCCAATTTAAGTGGGATTTTTACTTGACGTCGATTTGACAAATCAAACAAATACAACTTACCACTAGTTAAGAGTATCAAATGCGAACGGACCCTGGTTTTTCCACCGGCATAAAAAGCTTCCTTTTTTTTTTTTTTACAGCAGTGTGGTACATGGCACCTCGAAAGTATCAAACTGAGAATTGATAAATTAAAATAGCTCAAAATATACAACTTGCACTGTACAAAAATTCTGTATAGTAGTTTAGTGTTATGCTTTTAACAATATTCCTCACCTTAAAACTACGATGACCTGTTTCAGGAAAACCGAACTCTAAATAGCGTTCTATATTAAGCATAAATCTAACCCCTAAAAGCTGTAATAATAATAAAGGAAGCAAAAAAAAAAAAAAAAAAAAAAAAAAAAAAAAAAAGGCATAGTCAATGACATTCACATAGAGATATATATATTCTTTTGAGATAGTATTCAGTAGCATGTATATTATATCGCTTTGAAATAAAGGAATTAGAAGTTGTCACTCAAATAATTGTCTTCATCAATAAATGTTGCGACAACAGTTCTATCCGCAAATTTACGTCCTGCAAGTGAATTTAAAGCAGCCAACGTTTGATCCTTGGTTTCATATCTGATGAAAATCTAAAAAAAAAAAAAAAAAAAAAAATAGTATTGTCAACATTTTGAATTTAAATATATGGTTGTTCTACTTACTAATCCTAAACCAGGTACATTTTCGCCGTGGTTTGGTCTGGGAATCTTCATATCCACAATAGTACCAAACTTTGAGCATTCTTCTGCAATATCTTCCCAAATATCTATAACAGCCTTGTTAGTAATCTTGAAAGCGTCAGAAACATGCATATTCTACCTTTATATTCATCTTCATCTTCTAATTCTTCAGGCGTGACCATGTTCATCAATTGCAATACACGGGTTGCCTCCTCCTCACTTGCACCATTAATAGGCAAATAATCTGCGGCAGTAAGAGGAACGTGTGTCATATAATCAGTAGGGAAACCTTCATGCTTAGCACCTATACTAGCGCGTTGAACAATCAATTTACGATCACCCAATTCCATATTATTCAACCCTTCACAAGCCAAATCAGTAACATTGGGATCCATATATTCACAGAATGCAAAGCCTTTGTTTTGTCCGTTCGATGTATCCTTAACCAAGTTGAAGGATCGCAATTCACCAAATGACTTCAATAACTCGAGTACTTGGTCATCAGTCAAGTACAGAGGAATACCACCAATAAAGATCTTATTAGGTGTATTTGCAACATTGGTAGATACGAGACCTGGTACCAGTGCAGGCTCAAGCTCGCCTTGAGTAGGTGGTTGGTAATCTTTAGGTCTGCGAATCTTGAGTTGATGACCTTGGAACATGATGCCGTCAAATCCCATAGCATGAGTAGCTTGCTCGGGTGTTTCAAAATCAACAAAAGCGTAATTCTTATCGTGGTTGAGAGTTACTGAACTGACGCAAGGTCCATTGGCAAAATGAAGCTTTTCCATGGTTTTGTTGAAAAAGTCGGCTAAAGGAGCTTCAGGAATGTTGTAAGGAATCTGGCCCACATAAATACGAATCTGGTGCTTGGGAGGTGCTCCATGTGAGTATTCCATGTGATGAGATGAAGAGGGTGGGGGAGCTTGGAAAGATTGTGGTGCACGTGTACCAAGAACTTGACCTGGTAAAGGAAACAATCCAGTAGATTTCACTTGTTGAGCAGACAACCCTTCCATTCCTGCAGGTGCCAAATCCCAATTATGAAGCTTTCGTTCTCTTTTGCTTAAAGGTATCACGTTCTCATCCCGATGACGAGGACTTGGACTGCGTCTTCTAGGGCTACGTCTTCTGTTAGAACGGTGAGGGCTGACACTTCTTCGTCTGCGGAAATCGCGGTCATCTCTACCACTTCTATGACGATCACGAGGAGAACGATCACGTCTATCTCTGGATCTTCGACGTTTGTTGTCTCGATTGTCGCGTGAACGGTCATAGTAACGATCCCTGCTGCCATGATATCTGTCTCTGTTGTCTCTATCCTTTCGACGATAGTCATCATATTCCTCTTTCATGTGACCTAAGATAGTAATGTTAGTTTATTTAGATGGAGACACTCGTTATTTATTCAATGTACCATGAGGTTCATGACCATAAGGAGCTTCTTGAATTTCTTGCTGGACAGAGTTCAAGAAAGAATTTGCAAGATCTGTTGCTGATCTTTGCGGAGGAGCTAAACGCAAGAAAAATTAAAAAGTATTCTTTGTGGCATTCGTTGTTAAAAGTACCATCTCTATTCCAGCCATAAGACATGATTATATTTATTTTAATTAATCTTGTAAAAAAAAAAAAAAAATTTTAAAAAAAAATGAAGAAGCTGGTAAACTAGCCAGTCAGATTTCAGGTCAAGATTTTAGCACGCAGTTTATTCCAAAGCAACTATACTCAACTATTGTTGAAAGCAAAAAAAAAAAAACAGAGCCTGTCAAATAGGATAGCACAAACCTATATCAGGATTAACTTTATCAGTGCGTTAAGACAAACAGCCTACTTTGTCATGACCTGAGGCTGATTTATAACCTGCTTTGCCTAAACATTTTTCCTTCAATAGAAACCAACCAAATTAAAAAAATGAAGAAAATGAAGAATGTTTATTTTATCGTGATTTACAGAGAAAAGAAAAATAATAGTATAAAAATAAATAAATGGAGAAGGGTGGATTTGTTTTACTTGTGTACAGTATGTCTAATGAGTAATTAAATACTTTTTTTTTTTTGGTCATTTTTTTTTTTGTGCATAAGAGTGTTTTAAGGCGGGATGTGGATGAATTATATTTACACTGTGTTGAAGAGGAGGGTGAGGATGGGAGGGGAGTAATTATTTAGAAAAGTGGATCTAATAAATGAGTTGCGGAGGCATAATTATCTTGGTCATAACACTTCATATCATTGTTTTCAAGCAACATAAAGTTATCATTCACTGGAGGCAACATGAATGAATCATAAAGGTCAGTATCTGCAAAGCCAAACAAGTCAGCAGAAACAGGTGGACTGGGAGTACAAGCAACGCTCGAAGCGGATGATGTGTGACAGTCATCAAAAGGTGAGAAACGAGCATCGGAATAAATAGAGTCATAAGAAGGTGAGATCATCGGGTCCTGATCTGCACGGGTCAGAGGAGAAATAAGTTCTTCTTCCAAAGTAGGAGTAGTCGTAGCCGTTTCACTTAACTTGACCTTCTTAATCTTTTTGCTGTCAAACAAGGCATTTTGGGCATCAAGAGCAGAGGCAGTTAAAGGTGTAGTCATATTAGACAAGAACTCTTCAGTCATAACAGGAGGTGAACGGGAAGATCGCTTACGAGGCTTAAGAGTAGGCATAAATTTGGCACGATATAAATCCAAAGCACGTTGCATCAAGTTCTTTTTACCAACCAATACTCTGGGATTAAGATAAGCCTATCATGATGAAATTAGTACTTCATGTTTACATAAAAAATAGTCATATCAGCACTTACCAATTTCCAACAAAGTTCATTACACAAGTTATCTTCGGCCCATCTTACTGAACCCCCAACATATTGCTCTGGATCTGAATTCAAGGCTCTAGGGAATGGACAGTTTTGCTTACGGAACTCGTCTGAAATTTCATCCAAAGAAACTGTTTCGACGTTAATCTTGATACGATAGCGATTATTGGCGTCTTCAATGGCAATTGTCTTTGGTTGATGAGCAGGCTTAACATTATCCGAAGTAGGTTGAGTTTCTTCATCCTCTCTGTTCTTTCTTTTACGCAATGTTCCATTCAGTAACTTTTCTTGACGAGCGACACGTCTTGATCTCATGCTGGGGTATCTGTTACGATACGAGTCCACGGCGCGTTGAATCAAACCACGTTTACCTGCAATTTCCGACTTATTCAACCAGGCAAGTTTCCAACCCAAATCATTACATTCTGTTTCATAGTTCCAACGGTTTCCTTTATATGCTTCCTTTGGAAGATTGGCACGGGGATAAACCTAAAAAAAAAAAAAAAAAAAAAAAAAAAAAAAAAACGCTTAGGTTTACTTGTAAAAAAAAAATTTTTTTTCATTCAACTTACGCAATTGTCTGTTTTAAATTTATCGTCGACGGCATCCATTTTGACATTTTGGATATCAGTGCGGATAGAGTAACGTTTGAGGGTACGATTATGAGAATACACAAAAGAGACCCATTCAACGCCATCCTTCATTTCAGCAGTTGGTTCATTTGCATTGGAAATAGGAGGTTGATTGAAAGTTTTTGACGGGCTGATAGTTGTTACAGAGCTTTCTGATTTTGGTGTTGCTGGTAATGATGTTGTAGTAGTATTAGGTGTTTGCAAAGCAGCAGAAACCATAGCAGCAGCCAAAGCATTTGCAATAGCAGTTGCGTCTTTCTTGGAGTCCTGTTGAGCCTTGGTCATCTTTCTCTTTTTGACTCTTGTTAAAGTATTTTCAATCATAGAGATTTGCTCTGAAGTGAGACTCTCAAGAATAGATTCGGCTTTTGAGGGTGCATTAATTAAGTCTTGAAGCAATAAAGTTGTCGCGTTCATTATGGTTTCGTTAAATATTATTTGTTAAAAGATCATAGGTTAGTTGTCAATAGAAATGAGAAGAAAGAAGGAAAATAAGAAACAGGGAGGAAGAATTCCTTTAATATCTTATTTTTCTTTTAAAGTATAATGTGTTTGAAAGAAGAGAAAAGAACAATTAATTGGAAGAAAATCTCTTCTTAAAAAGTGGGGAAAGGACGATATTGTCGGATTCTAAATAGAATTTATGATTCAAATTGAGCTTTAACGTAATGTAAATTTATGACGGTTCTGTGTAACATAATGGATTGTAGATATGTAAAAACTCGATTTCAATTTTAATTTCAAGTTAATATCTGTAAAGTAGACTTATTTACAAAACGAATAACTCTAAAGTCGGCATGTTTTACGTTTTATTTTGTAACCAATTTTTACCAAAATTGAATTCCTTTTGGTGTTCCGATGTTTCCGTGAACGGCCGAAAAGGTGCAAAAAAATTTTTTTTTCATCTACTTTTTTTTAACATTGCAAAAACCCCTTTATCCGGGGAAATAGAGTGTATCAGGAACGGGAAAAAAATAGAAAGATTTCGAAAAGAACTTCAAGTGAAGCAAAAGGCCATGTTTGTTCATGTGACTATTGGCCACGCTTGAACAATAAATGAGTAATCTTCAACATATATTTTTTTTCAGAGTGAGGGGCTTGTAACACAAATAAATCCATGTGGAAATTGAACACAAAAAAGTATCCAAAAAAGTTAAAATAGTTGTGTAACGATAGACTATATTCAAATTCAAATCTATAAAAACGCTTACTTGTTTATATCGTCACATAGCAACAGATTACACAGGCAAAAAGACACACAGGAGTTCGTACATAATTCAACTTTCAAATAAACTTTATCTGCTTGTTGTCAACTCAGGCACACAAAAGATGAATATGCGGGCCCCTAAAAAATTTTTTTTCATTATAAAAAACTATGCTACCCAATTAAAAAGTAAACATAATTAGTCACAGGCTTTCTTTAATTCAACTTCCCCCCCCCCTTTTTTTTTGTGTTCCAGTAATTTTACAAAAGAGAGCAGCACTCTTTTTTAATACTACTCGTCAACGGCTATATATAATGATCGATTATTCTCGCGTGAGATGTGCTACATACTTTTGCTTGCGAGAGCCTTATCATTGGAAGATCACTATCCCAATCTACCTTGTCTTATTTTGGCAAAATTCGTGATAAAGCACTTGTTGGTAGATTTGAAAAGATACTTAATTGAGTCGATCAAGAATTAGAATCTTAATTCTTTAGAACACATTGCAATGACTTGATTTATGGCACTATCTTCTCTGCTAGATTTCCCGGTTCACGTATTTAGGATAAACTAATAGCACAGGCATTCAATATTAATAGTTACACAACAATGTTGAAAAAGATTAAATGATAAATGGAGCCTATAGATTAACCGTAACCGCTTCTTTTGTAGCACACAGAGTTTTGGTTTATTGTTATTTTTTGGCGATCTTTGACGCGTAAAAAGGGGGTACTTTTATAGGATAATAGATATCCTTATATGTAGTGATAGTCTGTGATTTCTATTTTGGCTGCTGCTGCTAAAAAAAAAAAAAAAAAAAAAAAAAAAAAAAAAAAAAGATTCAATAGGTCTTGCTCTGTGAAATTCCCACATAACATAGGCCGAACAAACTCTTGACCGAAATGAGATAGAGAGTAACAGCTTTTCTTAATTTCAGCACAAGCTATATCCGCTTTTAAAACAAGTGAGTAGAAACTGTTAGAGTGATTTTGCTCGTTATAACAATTACTAGTGTCTTTTTTTTTCATAATAAACACTTATAGTATTTATTGCGTACAAGGTCTTTATAACTATATAAAGAAAGGTATTATTTGGTACACTAATGTCCCTCAGCTATGACCATAATAAAAAGACCGAAATGAACTAATGTGTTAACTGTTTTCAAAATATTAAACTTTGTTTTAATAAAGAAATAAAAAGCACTAAATGTAGATGTGCGCTTCTTTTGCTTTATAGAGCTCAACTAAATTATAAATACATACACACTGATAAACATCTGTGAGCTCGTTTAAATATTATGCGACAAGAGTACTTGCCTATTAGTAACTACAACAAAAAATTTTAAGGTCAAACAAGGAATGCACGCTTTTGTTTTTTGTTTAGGTTATGGCATTCTCAATTTCATCGACTTACAAAAGAATAATATGGACAATTTGCTTTCCTTATTTCCTTTTCTTTTGTCTTTTGATTTTTAATGGCCCGTATATTGTCCTTAGCAGTGGCCGCTGTACTTGTCACGTCTTCATATGCTCAAATTTTTCCACTTTTCAAAAGAGCAGTAAACACCACAGATACAGAAGAATGCCGTGGTCAAGGTTGGGAAAATGATCTTGTAAATATTTCTAAAGGAGTCGAGCCCTTCAATTTTACTCACTCTTTTTGTTTAATACTAGGTTGCTCGATTTACTGGTATCTTTTTTGGCGATTTCTACACTGGTGGAAGCCAAGATATTCTTGGTCCTCTCGCCGTCAAAGGAAACTTTCATGCACCTAACTACATTGTCAATGCAAATCACGGTTCTATTTGTGAGCAAGTGGACTCTTTAAACTCATATGGTTTAGTCGTTGGGGGCATTACAGATACATTTAATACTCATGTTCACGGGTCAACTTATCTTAATCTGGGTGGTACTATTGAAGAAATCCTAGAACTTGATAACGGCTGCATCGTTACCGATGAACAAGGCACTGGCCTCTTTGATTTTGACGCAATTGAAAAACTGATGCTGGAGACAAATGAAAAATTTGCCAACTTCAATCCCACAGTAATTCTAGATCAAGACAGTCATTTCACAGAGCTACGAGAGGAACGCGATGACTATGAAATACTTACATTCCATACATGTAAGTCAGAGAAGTGTAGCGGAAACGTCAATACCGAATCCTACCCCAACAAGCTTTTTTTTGCTGAACCTAACTGGAACGGTGTTGAAGGGCCCGTCCAAATCGACAAGTCTAAAACTTATATCATTAATGTAAGATTTTTGTTTCATTTTTACTATTTCAAGTACTTATATCATCTATAGGTCCCAGTGACAAATGGAGACACTTTTGAATTCGACACCAACAATCCTGCGCTTGGTTTTGATCCTTGTAAAGTAATTTGGAACTTTTATCCTGTGGATGATGACGGCAACTATCTTCCTGATGGTGAGTTCACTTTGATTCGTAGAACACAAAACCAATTAGGTGGTTTCACACTTGCTCCTAGAGGTATTAATGAACGTAATAAATATTTTCCTATGTATTAACTATTAATATATAGGTCATATTGTGGACGGTAGTGTAGGTAACTTTGCTGGTAATATCGTCGGTTTGGACTACACTTGGGAGAACTTGAATGCAGGTGTTGAAATCCATGATTACGGATCTGCTGGTGGTGACTGTGATCAATACCTAGGATGTTTACCTGTGGAAAATACAAGCTCTCTTACCAGAACAAGACCTTTTACTTTCTTTAGTCGTACCCGATCAAGAACTCGTACAAGAACCTGGAGTACTACAAAGTTCCCTTCTATCACTTTTGGCTCTACGATTGTCACGTTCTCATCATTCACTGAACCAGGACCATCTAGCGGAACCCTCACTCTTACAGAAGAACCTGAATGTAGCGAGTCCGGAACAACAACAACTACTACATTCGACACAGTCTCTGCCGTTGAAACTATTGTTGTTACAACTAGATCAAGAACAACTGCCACTGTGACCTCCACAACCACAGAAAGCGTTGCAATTGCATATACTACTGTTAGTGGCCTTACCGGAACGGAAACGTTAACGTTAACTGAAACTCAATTGACGGTAGAAACACAAACTAATGCAAACGTGGAGACTGTTACTAGCTCAGAAGGAGATATTACGACTACATCTACTAGTACCGAGACAATTGCTATTGTATTTCCTACTACAACGGCTTTATGTACTCGCACAACAAATACAATCTATTCTGAATGCGGCGCTGTTGAAGTCTGTTCAAGTATAACTGATGAATGTGAAAGTGGAGATGATCACCATCACCATCATGATGAAGACGAATGGGAAGAAAAGCATAAAGGGCATCACCACGGCAAATATGAGGAATGCTTTGAAGGGGATGAATAAAATGGGGCTACAATAAGGCATCCAGCCCAAATTTCTAACTAACTAATTTATTATTCTATAAATAAACAAAACAAAAACAGCACATATTATTGCTATTATTTACGTTCTTTAGTGTCGATTTTATTGCGAATAAGTACAAATAACAATTACCAGGAATTTTACTTTTTTTTTTCATACATGCCTCTTTAATTGAAGCCACAAGAAGCCTACTGTAGTATATACAGCGCTCAATTAAACAAAGGGTCTCCCGATCCATTAGGTGTATTTTTGTTTGTGAAAATAGACTCAAACGAGTTAGTTCAGTTTAATATAAGAAAAATGGGATTTTGAACGCGAACTAAAAAAGGAACTATTAGTTATAATTGTTCACGTGTTATGATCAAGCTTTTCGCCCTATAGTTAATTCACTTTTGTTCTAATAGAACATCCTTGTCAATTTTTATTCTATTGTCGATGTTCGCAAATCAGCCTATCTCAATATACAGTGACTTTTCTAGAAGATCATGGAGATACTTTGTTCTTTAAATCCATAAAAGTAAATACCTTCTTGCTGATAGAACCTTATATGCTGCTACAAGATTGAGCCCAGCATCTGCGTTAACCATTACCGCGACAAGATGTGTCGGGACTTTTGCAATATACAATGAGCGGCTTTATAGGAGACGAGGCAAAGATACTTTTGCTATTGTTACTAAATCTGAATATCACTTTTTAATGATACTACTACAACAGATGCTAGTATTTGTTTGGGATTTGGTGTTTGTTCAAGTGTTATGCTTCCGATTGCTAAGATGAAGGTACCGAGCATATTAAAGGGTATAACTATTTACATTTAATAATATTTTTGTTTATGAAACGCATCGTTTTGCATTCAATTTTAAAATCAAAATTTTAGTTAGTGTTTGATAGCTATATAACTACGATCTGCGGACATTAGTGTTACAATTCAGATCCAAGTATACAATGTAAACGCATGTTTGTCTAAAGAAGTACACTAAACCGTTTCTTTTGCAGTATCCAAGTGCTTAAGGACATAAATAGTGAGCGATTTAAATATAGACATTTATGAGTGAGGACCCAAGATATTTTTACTTTATCTAAATCAAGAATTACACATCGTTCATATTGTGTCTTCAAAAAACGAAAGACAAGAATGTAAATATTTCTTTTAGTATAAGTATAATAAATAAAAACCATTACCTATATATTTCATACCTTTTTTTTTATTGCAACAAAAAGGAAATGGGCTATACTAATTTGCTATTTTGCACAATACTAAGTGCCGTGCTTATTACATCGTCATCAGCGCAAATCCATCAATTTTTTGAAAGAGGAGACAGTGACTCAAACTGTACTGTTGTTGACTGGAACCATAATGCAGTAATCATTAGATACAATAATATATCTATTAAACTTAAATATGTCTATGTATATAGATTGGCAGATTTACAGGCATCTTTTTTGGAGATTTCTATATTGGAGGCAATGCTGATATCTTAGGTCCCCTTGCTGTCAAAGGCAATTTTCATGCACCCAATTATGTAGTTAACGCCAATGGAGGCACCGATTGCAGTAGCTCATCTTCATTCGACTCATATGGGTTAGTAGTAGGAGGCATCACAGACACATCCAATACACAAGTGCATGGTTCTGTCTATCTTGCCGGAGGTGGCACTTTAAATGGCGTCGCAGAACTTGAACACGGCTGCATTGTTACGGACCAACAAGGTACTGGCCTTTTCGATTTTGCTGCTGTAGAAAATCTTTTGCTATCAGCAAGTCAGAAAATTGCTGGATTTAGTCCTTCTTTGATGCTAGAAGACGATGACAATGTGACTCTACTGCGCTCTATGTATAACAACTTTGAAGTTCTTACATTCCATACTTGCAAGAACACGGATAAATGTAGCTCCAATAACCAGACAGAATCAAGCCCAAACCATCTTTTCTACGGTGTGGGTAATTGGAATGGGGTTCAAGGCTCATATACTGCGAATCCATCTAAAACATATGTTGTGAATGTAAAATAAGCAAATATTAAGCCATTTAGTATATACATAGTAGTAATTTTTTCTCTGGTAGATTCCTGTCACAAACGGTACAACGTTTGAGTTTAGAACGAACAATCCCAATCTCCCTACCAATATCTGTAAATTAATTTGGAACTATTACCCCGTTGATTCGAATGGTAATTATCTTCCAGACGGTGAATTCACACTTATCCGAAGAGTTGGGAGTCAATTAGGTGGTTTTACATTAGCTCCAAGAGGTAAGGCATTCTAAAAAAAAAAGTTTGATTTTACAAATGGGGTGTGTGTTAATTCGTATCAAATAAGGTCATATTGTGGATACTACTGCTGGAAACTTTGCAGGTAACATTGTAGGCTTAAGTTACAGCTGGGAAAGTAGCAACGGCGTTGAGATTCATAACTACAAAGCTGCCGGTGGAACTTGCACAGAATACAGTGGTTGTATAGTGCCTGCTAGTTTAGAGTCTTTATCAATGGCAATTGGTAGTCATTCATATAGTACAATGACTGAAACTGAGTGTTTTGTCACCTCCACAGACACTGTGACGTCCGCTACAAGTATTACACAGACGACTTTGATAATAACAACGACGGATGTGACAACTACTAAGACCGTAAAAGACACTTCTATTACATATTCCACTATTGAGGGTCAAACAATGACAAGGACAAACATAGAAACGAGCACAAGAGTTACAGTAGAAACCGAGACTGATATGGAAATGACAACGACTACCACCACAAAACCGGATACCACTCTGACGGAAACGAGCACTATTACGGCTGCCATAATGTCTTCATACACTATAACTCAGTGTTCAGACTCGACGATAATAGTTTCTTCTGCTTGTGGTACAGTTGAAATGATGTGCAGCAGTCTATCATCTGGTTGTCAACACGAAGAGGAAACACACAGCGAAAACGAGCACAACTGTAAGAATGATATTGAGTGGGATGGTGATTACTATGATGCTTATAACGAATGGATAGACGATCATTTCTAAACCCCTTTATATCATTCGCAGATATTTTATTATAATATAAGTTTAAATTTTTACTGCAATATCTTGAGCTACATATTTAAAAAGAAATATTGTTATTATTCGATAGAGTGTAGTATGTTTATTTTGAGAAATTATTCTAATGTCATACAAGTTATTTACAGAGGAGAGGAAGATAATCTACATCACTGTGACAGAGTAGCGACTGACGATTGCTGGTTTGTACAGTAAAACAAGGTGTCGTAAGTTTGCCGCTACTTTTTCCATTTCTTAATGTCATTTTGCTATGGGATAGCGGTAAAGGCATAATTGGGGGAAGTTTAGCATCGTTTGAAAATAGTTCTTTTTGATACGATAAATCTACCTTTTCTGTGCTGGTAGACTCACAACGTTCTCTTTGTACTATGGATGGGGCTAATTGACAGCTACTCGGATGTGACTCCTCATCTTCTATAAGCTCATACAATAGCATAAATGGATTTTCATCAAGTGCGTCTTGTGTTTTGCACATAGCCACTTTATCATCAGATATCTTGTACCATTCGTTTTCATGAGACTCAAATAGTGACATAGTATCTCCACACTGAGTGCAGCTGCATTTACTGGCATTAAGTTTCCGTTTATAAGCAATATAATGACCAGAAAAATGATCACCATAATGTACCACAGTACTCATAAGTCGATATTTTGTTGATGTGATATAGTCAGGAGTAGAGATAGGTAAGTGGGGCTCTGTTTCCAATGTACCATTCGTGCAATAAGGGGTTAAGTCTAAAATGGAGGGAAATGCAACTTGACAGGTATTTTTTATAATCTCCCCTGTAGGTAAATACAATGAGCGCACAAAATGAAGACAAAGAATTTTGGGAGGTTTAGCAAACATAGCCTGTTTACTTTTCGTACTTGATATAGTGACTTCAGGGTTACTATCTGCTTCAAATTCTCCTGACTTGATCTGGTGTTCTATTTTGTGTATTAATTTCATTGTGCCTTCTGACTTGCTGCTGTGTAGTTTTTCTAGTGTCTTTTTTAGAGAGCATTTAACGCAATCAACCTCTGTTAAATACTCCATCTTTGTTAGTTCAGCAAGACAATTATCCAAAGTCGTGTTTGCCTAAGGAGGAAATGATTTGAATAATATGACTATTTTCACTTTACGGCCTAACTTACAGCATCTGGTAAACTTAATTGAATGTTGTTAAAAGCTTGAAGTGGAATTCCTGACTAAAATATGAGAGTTGGTTTTAATGCATATTGAATTCATTGTTTTTATTATTACAGAGTAACCACAATTCATACAAGAAATTCTATATGCCAATAAACCATTGAATGGGTTATCTTGCTTGTTCATTTTGGACGCTTCAACAGACAATAACTCCTTCAAACCTTGTTTTATATTCGATTTATTTATTTCTTCGTCTAATTGGTTAATTAATAGCTGATACAATTCCTGAGCATCTTGCTGTTCTCTGTTGATCACGTTTTGGTTACTTTCTAATGCTTCGACGATATCAGTAGGAGTAATAATATCATCTACTGGAGTTGACAAAAGACGCATTGTTCTTAATAATGATCGTGTCACACGTAAATTATGTGAGGGCGATGATCTAATGGACTGCTCCAAATATAAGTGCAACTGAGGTAATGATGATAGTGCCTTATCATATACATTTAAAAGCTATGGGGAATATTGCATACATATACTTTCTGTTTTACCTGCAAGATTGAGTTTAGAAAACAAGAGTTCCCGGTGTTCGTTAGCCCTGATATCAATTCACTGGGAGTTTTAGGCAAGAGACAAATTTGAGTATTGATAGGCTTAAGTTTCATGGTGCTAGTATCATCATTGGAAGAGAATGAAGAATGGTAATTGGAATTTGCCATTTCAAGTGTCCATTCATTTAGTATGTTTTTAAAAGAAAACAGATCGTTCTTTAAATATGACTGTATGAATTCGATAAAAGTAGATTTGCTCATTGTAGTAATCAAGTGGTAAATGGGGTATATGACTAATAGTGTACCAAATAAAGGAAGAGTTGAATGAACCACGGCTGATATATTATTGAACAATACATAGTGCAATATATTCAAAGATATACGCATAATATTTGATTTTGAGGAAAAAAAAAAAAAAAAGGCTTTTACTGGGTCAGAGGGCACCTTTTAACCTGCCAGAGAAAAACATAAAGTCACAGTTACAACAGTATAGGTGACAATAAGGCACGACTCGCAGCCGAAATACTTTAGTATTCACACATTAAAAAGCATGAAAAAAATTATCCAATCAGCGGTTCTTAATCAGCATTAAGGAAACTTTTAGATAGCGTGCATAGTCTGTGTGTTTTATTTACCCTAATTAAAGTGGTTTTTTGTTCTCGAAAGCTTCAGTCGAGTGATCTAACAACTTGATTGTTATCTTTCGAGGTACTTCATTACAAGCATTGCAGATACATACGTTTCAGTAAATATGGCTTTTTTTTTTTTTTTTTTACTTACAGGTTGTCAAAGTAACACGGCTAAATAACCACACTCTTATGGCATACAAGTGTTATAATAATATTTTATTATGCAAGCTAAAGATGAGCTGATACTACACTATAGTTTATTTACATTTATGCGTGCCATTGATAGAAGTACAGCAGTCTTCAAATTTTCTCATAGAAGATTGCTTACGACCAGGGATATCACAAACATTTCCATCTTTCATCATAGTTCCTTTAGCGACATCACAGCAGCCTCTGTCATAAGCAGGACGGAAACAGGTACAAATCCAGTGGTCTTGAGCACTTACGCTCACAAAGAGCACAATCATAGTAGCAACTAAAACATAGAGAAACTTCATTTTTTCTTTAGGGGAAAAATGGGAGGCTTCTCTATCCTAAATTTGCTCTCTTTTTATAGCGAATTATTGATTTACCTTTTACCCACACAATAACAATAGAGAAGACGTGCTCTTATGTGATGAGCATAACAACTATTCTGTAAAAATAGATTTTTTGGCTTACTACAAAAGTTAAAAAAGCTAATTATACAGCTCTTTTATTTTTTGTTGATCCTCTTTTGTAATACAAAACTTTGTTAGCAATTATCACTCTATATTTAGCTTTTTTATCAGAAAATAGCAAATATAAGCCCGCACTCTGCAATTACCTATATTAGACCCTTTCTATTTCTTTTTATATATTTTTGCATGATATTTCCCTTAGTAAAAAATAACATACGAAAAACTTTATATCTAAATATATTAAATATGTCTAGAACAGTACACTTGAACAAAGAAGTGCTTTTCTCTAAAATGCATTTATACACGTATTTCATTTATATGGCTGACTCTTTATTTCTCTATACTTCATTCAGTTCTACAAGAAATAACCTTCACCTTGCCAAAGATGTAAGCTAGTCCTAGAACTCTAGATTTATATAAAATCGCAGTATAAATAGAGACGGATTTTAAGGTTAAATTGCTTTGGTCCTATGAGTGACTGTATATAGAGTCATGCTTTATATGCATTTGCATTTTACAGTAAGATTAAATGTCCTCCGGGATAAAATTTCTGGTAAAACAGCAAGAAAAGTCTTTTATACACAATATAATACTTTATTTAAATGTGTTGAGGGAAGATAAGGATATACATCTTATTTACATTTGGTGATTTCACCTTTAATAGACTCACAACACTTTCTGAAAGCTTGAGCACTAGCAGGGTTACGGCCTGGGATATCACACACATTACCATCTACCATCATGGTTCCATTGACTACACCACAACAACCTCTGTCATAAGCAGGACGGAAACAGGTACAAATCCAATGGTCTTGAGCACTTACACCTACAAAGAACATAACCATAGTGGCAACTAACACATAGAGGAATTTCATTTTTATATATATATATATATATTATTATACTAAAAAAGAAGAAGAAAGTGTTTGCTTTTTATATGTTCTATAATCGTTCGAAAACGCACTAAAAGACCTTTTTATGCATTTTTTTTTTTTTTTTTTTTTTTTTACCAATTTTGTTTTAACCGTATTAGAGGGTTTAATGTTAAGGCGTAGTCTTGCGTAATGTATAGTAAACGTCGAAAGGACACTATTATTTATAAAAATAGATTTTTTGACCTTCTACATTAAGCTGAACCAACCAATGACCTATATTAACTCAATATATGCATATCCTGTTCTTCATAGAAGCAGATAGCATGAAGTATCTACAGCAGTGATTCCAATACTTTGTGCTATTTCCCTTTCTTTTCTCGCATGATTCTTTATGAGAGTTGTACATAATGAAAGATTAAAGTGTTTACAATTAAGAAAGAAAAACACACTAGCTATATTTATGTTGTATATTCATTTATAAATAGCAGTTCTCGAGTAAAAAAGAGGGGGGGGGGAATATATATAGTCTACTAGATGAAAAACTATTGTTATTGTATAAATCTCAGTTTTTTGGCGACAATTGCTACTTTCAAAAAGCTTGAAGGGCCATAGTAATATGCAATTTTCCGTTTTATTAATACATTGCTCAAACAATATGGTGTTTTTTTTTTTTTTTTTTTTCGTACCAAGCTTATTGTTGCCCTCAAATATAACAATATTTGACGTTTTACATACAACTTAGAAATCAAGTTTGTTTATTTAGTTATGTTTACATTTCGTGATTTCACCTTTGATTGATTCACAGCATTTTCTGAAGGCTCGAGCTATATCAGGGTCGCTACCAGGAATAGTACACACATTGCCATCTTCCATCATGGTACCATTGAGTACACCGCAACAACCTCTGTCATAAGCAGGACGGAAACAGGTACATAAATAATGAGGCTCAGCACTCACACCTAGAGCGAGCACAACCATAGCGACAACTAACACATAGAGAAATTTCATTCTTTTTATTTGTTTTGAATAAATAAAAACAAAAAAAAATAATGGACCCCTTTTTTATAGGAAGGGTTCATTACCGTCATTATAAACATTGGATGATATTTTACTAAACCAGGGTTGAACACAGCCATTTTATGCATTTAGCATAATCATAAAAATAGATTCCTAGTTTGCTAAATTGGGTTAAAAAGTTGAGGGGATGTGTACTTTAAGCAAAGAAACAAGTTTGCCCGTAATACCTTATGATTAAAAAGACGCTATTAAAAGAGACCATTGTAGTATATATGTTTTTTCTATGTATTGTTTTATATATATATATATAAATAAATGATGTATATAATCTATAGACGCTTAAAAACCAATTAAAACCATCAAGCCGTAGCCAATCGTAGTAATGCATAACATGGCAAAGAAACTTGAAGGAACACCATTGATCAAGAAATCTTTCGTGCTCAAATAAGGTTTTCCTAGTTCATTTTCTTGAGAAATGGCATTCATGTTGGGGAATCCAGAAACAGGAAGACCCATAGCAGCAGAACAAACAAAAGCAGTACCCTAAAATAAACCATTGTTAGAACTAACAGACATCAGATGACCTTTTTTTTTTTTTTACCATCACAAGCATTCTAGGTTGAGGATCAGCTAATTGAGATCCAACTTCAGCGACGATAGGTAACACTATCAATGCAGCCACTGTATGACTAATAAATGTAGCGATCACCAAGACTAAACAACTAAACACAAAAAGAACTTCAAAAGCAGAGAAACCTTGCACCATATTCTCGATTTGGGAAGCAATTGTCTTAAGTAAACCAGAACTTTCAACTGCTTTACCAAGTGCAATACCACCCATCGCCAACATAATCACGTTCCATAAAAAGTTATTAAAGTCGTCTTTGGTCAATAAACCAGTACCGAAAAAGGCGATCAAAGGCAAAATAGCAATGACACCCATATCGCCAAAGATGTGTTCGTAGGAATGTGCTAAACACCAAAGTACAATGGTAATCACAGTGACTGAAATGACATAGATTTGTGTGCCTGTAACAGGGTCAGAATTGGCTCGAATTGTATGAATCTGAGGTGTATGCTTTTCAGGATTATAGTTGTAAAGTAGCCATAACCAGATGATCAAATTACCAATAATACAAAGAGGAATTGAAATAATAAACCATTCTCCCCAAGAAGGTGCAGGGTTCATATTTTGAATAGCAATGATGTTTTGTGGTGATGAAATAGGTGAAGCCATACCTCCTAAATTCGAAGCTAATGCAATACCAATAATAAGGCAAGGTCCAAAAGTTGAATCAACAGGCAATGTACGGAGAATAGGCTAATTCAAACACATGAGCTACTCATACCTACACTTATAAAAGACACTTACCTGAATAAGAGAAAAGCAAAGAACAGGAGCGGCTACATTACTAATCCACATACTTGCAACAGTAGCCACCATCATATTGACAATCAAGACACGATTAGGACGAGTACCGGCCTTAGATAACACAAAAGTAGCCATAGATTTAGCAATACCAAACTTACTTAATGCGCCTGCAATTGCAAAACCACCTAATAATAACATGATGACAGGTGAAAACATGGCAGAAAATACACGTTTTGTTGCTTCAGGAGCTGTAAGTCGAGTAAAATGACCATCATCAGAACGCATCACTCTTAAAGTAATAATCAATAAAGGTACAAGAAGAGCGGTGACAAACAGGGGCATTACCTAAGAAAAAGAGGGGAGGGGGTCAGAAAAGCGTTCTTTCTTGTTTTTTTTTTTTTTTTTTTTTTTTTTTTTTTTTTACTTACTTCACCAGCCCAAAGCATACTTGCAAAAACAAGTATAGCCAAACAACGATTTTGTTCAATGGTATCAAAGATATTGGCTCTTAATAAAAGGATAAAGACGACAATACAAACCAACATATAAAGATAGTTCATGATTTGATCACGAGCAATATGAAGGGTACCAAAAGGAGTATGTACAGATGAAGGTTTTACATCACTTAGACCTACAGTTTGAGTTCTTCTTTCTTGACCTATCATATCTCTCCAGACTGTATTTCTTTCCCAAACTATATGTTCACGTAAATGTGTCTTTAGCTCTTCTATTGCCAAGTCGAGGTCATTGCCTGTAGCTAATAAAGCATAAGCTCTTTCTGTTTGTTGAATGTGTTCATTGAGTCTTTGTTTTGTGGTTGTTTTAAATGGATAAGCTTTCAAGACATAGGCATTGGTATAATAGCGTTTCAAGTTGTTATTTGTGATTTTATCGTATTTTTTCAATATTTTTGCAAAGGCAGTCAAATTGAGTGCAACAAAAGATTTCAATTCAGAAAGGAGTACAAAGAGATCTACTGTTCGCTTTCTCAATTCTATCACGTCATACGCGACTTCTTTTGGCCACATGCTATTTCTGGAAGAATTCTGTTGGCTGCTGTTTATCAAGAATGGAGTGGACGAAGAAGGATGCTCACAAGTGACTGGGTCCGTGCCAATGACATTCTTGGAAATGATATTTGCAGGTAAAAATGAATCCCCTTCCACTGTAGATTCACGTCTAGGCAGTTGATTTGTATTACTCTTTCTTTGCTGTTCAAAAGAAGAAGTATCTTCTCTGTTATTCACTTGCTCAAAATCTCCAATTAATTCGTCCATTTCATCATATAATTCTGTTTCTTTTTTAGAGTAGAATTTGACAATCTTGTCAAGTGATTTGTTTAAAGCATTGACAAATTGTTGATTTTCAACTTCAATAGGGTCGTTGCTAATAAGTGCAGTATGTTCACTTGGAGCTACTTCATTACCACTTTCAAGGTCAATAGAAAGTCGATGCCCCTTCTTTGCTACTCGTTCTTTTTCAATCAAATAAACGAGCTTTTTCAAGTTGGAATATCTATAAATAATTATTTAATTTTGTTTGTTTGTTTTCTATTTGTTTTTCATGTTTTACGGAAGATAATAGTCAGCCCAGTCTGGTACTGCATTAAACTGTATTTGATGAGAGAATTTCATCCCTTAACGTACTAAAGAAGAATAAACAGAAAAAAAAAAAAAAAAAAAAAAAAAGAAAAGTGAAATCTGGTGCGGAGTTGTAAAGTGTACATACATATACATTAATGATTGTTTATTGTGGCAAAAATCAGCATCATAAATCATCATGTCAGCTTTTCATAAACAAATGTGATCGTTTTTAGTAAAGTCTTTGTTTATTTCAATGTATACAGTAAAGATAAACAAAGGTTATCTGGAAAGTTTCAAAAAAAAAAAAAAAAAAAAAGTTTCACTTATATTTCTAAAAGAGATTATGACACAACAAGAAGATTATTACAAGATGTTTGTTTATTTCAAAATCAAAAATCAATTTTGATTTCTATGAAAATAGTCTATAAAAAAAAGGGGAGGGGGAAGATTCATTATCAAAATGAATCCATATGCAACAATCAATGTAACGTAATATTATTTAACAGAAAGTGACAGTATAACCATTGTTAGGAGCACAGGCAAACATAGAAGTAGGGTCGTCAGTAGGGAAAGTATAAACATGAGGACACACAGCCTTAACAGCCTTGGAAGAAGCAGTTTCATCACAGGCACCAGTAGCTGTACAGGCAGACTTACAAGCAATCACATTACCATTAGAGTCTTTTACTTGATGGCCAGTAGGGCAATCAGGTAAGGTGGTACAGGTAGGAACACCACAATCATAACCATTAGGAGTACCACTGTTAGGGGAGATTTCCATAGGTAAGTTGAAGCCATCGACAAAAGAAATATCGTAATAGTCAAGGCCAGCAGCACCTGATAAAAGGAATTCAGCAAGAGAAGCAGGAACACCAACTTGACAATCAGAATCACCAGAACAACCCTTTCTAGCCCAAATACGACCACCCCAATTAGAAGGAACAGAGATAGAAGCTGAGCTGCCAGCAGCTACAGAGCGAGAAGTACCAGTACTCACATCGTTGGTTAATTGATTTACTTGAAGATCGTATGAACAAGTGTTTTTGACTGTAATAGTAACTGAATTTGTAGGTGCACAATAAACAAAAGAGCTCATGCCAGCAAGAGCAGTGATAAGGGTAACTAATCTAACCATATTATATTATATTTTTTTTTTCTATAACGTTAATCAAAATAAGAAAAAGTAGCCTCTATTTATACTTAATGTACCTGTTTTCTTGCATCTGAAACAGCTAAAGAAATCTAGCGAATAAAAAAATTTTCTTGAGCGAAAATTAAACTTCTTGGGTAGCTCCTTTCGAATGGTTTGTTAACTTTCACTTTTACAATGAGCGCTTGGAAAAAAAAAAAAGAGGGGGACCCGTTAAAATTCTAGATTCCCATAATAAACATTGGGATTTTCATAGGCAATGTTTAGAAAAAAAAAAAAAAAGGGCCACGACCGAAGTTAAAGATGTCATGGTACCTGAATTCACTTTTTATAAAAAAAAAAAAAAGGAGAAAAGACTCCTTGACAAACATTCGGCAAACGCTATCTTTTCTTTTTTATATAAATACCGCATGATCTTTCTTATGTCTTCTCTTCTTCTTCTAAGGAGATATACATTAGCTCAACTACTGAGTAAAAAAAAAAAAAAAAAAAAAAAAAAAAAAAAAAAAAAATCATACTATTACATAGCAAAGTAAAGATATTGTTCAAGTTTTAGATTTATTTATAATAATGTCTTGTCAAAAAAAAAAAAAAAAAAAAAAAAAAAAAATGAAAGCTGAACCAAATAGCCAAGCGCAGTCTTGTACCTGTTTAATAAGATACTTTTTGTAACCGGAAACGAAGGCAAAAGAGTTATTCTCCTTTCTAGATATTTGTATCTTGGCTTGTTCCCCTTTTTCAATTATACGATAATAATAATACTACTTCTCTTCTTTTTTTCTTTTTTTCTTCTTTTTTTTCCATTGAATTCCTGCATGTCGAGTCTAGAAACTGTTTATGCAGTTCATAATTTTGAGGCCGAAAATGATGATGAATTGACGTTTCAAATAGGCGAACCCATCATTATTATACAAAAAGATGATGGCTTCAATGATGGCTGGTGGAAGGTACACACACAAAGGCGCGCTCACACAAAATAAAAAAGAAACCAATCATATTGTCTCGTTTAATAGGGTCAAAATATGAGAGGAGAAGTGGGTATATTTCCCATGAATTATATTACTCTTGATCCATCTCCAAATCAGCTTATTGAACTCCCTACACCTTCTAATTCTGACTCTTTTCATAATACAAAGAAACCGAGTCATATAAATACTTCTGTATTAAAAGATAGATTCGATGTATCTCCGTCAGTCCGAACATCCTATTCTTTTACTTGTCCAATTTCTTCATCACCAGCTCGACGCTCAGTCAATAGCTCCAATAATAGTAGTCCAATATCAAACAATTCTGTGCGAAGATTAATCATCAACGCATTATTCCTACCTCATCTGAGGTCCACTGCACCTCGAGACTGGGATGTGGATCAAGTAGAAACTTGGTTAAATGCAATGAACTTTGGTGCTTTAGGCGAACACTTTAAATGTAGATACATATATATATATATATAATACATATAAAATAAGCATTTAACTCGACTAAAACATATATGTAGCTCAAGAAATAACGGGAGATATTTTACTCGAATTAAACATGGAATCACTTAAAGAATTGGACGTACCCACTTTTGGAAAACGATTTCGATTACATGGTGCTATCATGGCTCTTCGAGATGAATGTGGAATGCAACCATCTAATAACCACCGAAATCGACTTTCAATGACCTCTTCTTTATACTCAGACGATCACCACCGCCAAAGAAGTCCCAGTCGTTCACCTAGTTCAGCAAGGTATTCCAGTCCTAT
This sequence comes from Mucor indicus B7402, assembly GCA_000697295.1. Taxonomy (NCBI): domain Eukaryota; kingdom Fungi; phylum Mucoromycota; class Mucoromycetes; order Mucorales; family Mucoraceae; genus Mucor; species Mucor indicus. The sequence goes on from JNEK01003083.1 coordinate 32,663, forward strand.
GTACACCAAAAACTCCTTTAGTTATCACTCAAGTTTAACAAATGCTGACAAATATCAGCGTAAAAGCTATCATAGTGGAATCAAAGAGAACTGTGAAGAAGGTAAAAATGAAGAACAAGTGACAAGTCTTTTTTTTTTCTAAAGTACTAGCAGATCAAAGAAGCCATAAATCACCAGCCAGAAGCGCTCCTGCTACCCCTTCTTCGACTTATGATATCATGGAAGCCAATAAACAACATGTAAGTCTCTCTTTTTTTTAACATTCCCCCCCCCAAATAGTAATCATGTATATTAGTATGAAAATCGACAGTATGATAAAATGCCCAATTCTTCAAGCAGAAGGTAGGGAGAAAAGAAACGCCTTATTCTGCAATATTATTAAAATTAAAAATAGGGACATGGCTTTCTTGCAGCAAACTCAAAAGCAACAAACCATATTACCAATGGCCCGACGCAGCTCCATGGATATTTATTCTGGTGGTCGTCAGGATGATCATACCAACGTGACTCCAGATATGGAAGGATGGTTATTTAAGCAAGGTTGTAAGTATAAGAAATGGAATAAAAGATGGTTTGTTCTCAAAGGCCCCAACTTGTTCTATTTCAAAAGTCCCAAAGTAAAATGAACTCTTAATTATTACACTCATTGTTTAACCTTACTGTTGTAGGACGTACGTATGAAAGGTATCATTAACTTGCGTGGTTACCGCATTATTCCAGATGAAACCATTCAGCCAGGAAAATACTCATTCAAAGCACAACACGAAGATGAACGCACCTTTTATTTCTACACAGACCTCGATACAAGCATGAAGGCCTGGATTTCTAGTTTAATGAAAGCCACTATATCAAGGGATTTCAATGCACCTGTATTAAGCTCAAGCGTGATTCCCACTGTTTCATTGGATGTGGCTCGACGTATGAGACCAAGACCCCCTTCTGTACTGCTATATAAAAAAGAAAAGAAAGATCTCGGATATCAAACTCCCATCTCTGAAAAGAGTTCAGCTTCTTCTTCATCGACAAGTAATCGTGGATCTGCAAAAGAAGATCCCTTGAATCAAGATTCAGGATTCGACAGTAATGATCAAGAAGAAGACAATCAACCTGATTCTTTCTCTCAACATCAGGAAGAACAAGAAGAAATGGAAGAGGAGGAGGAGGAAGAAGAGAATGAAGAGGAAGAAGTTGAGCAGCTCTTTAATAAAACAGAGCCGCAAGAAACAGCTTCGTGGACAGCAACTGATTATATTCAATGGATTAACACTATTTCTAGTTCTGCTGGCATTACTCGATTACAAGAATTAAGACAAGGTGATGTCTTGATTGAGATACTCGAAGAACTTAGTGGTAAACCAGTGAGGCAGTTACCCACAACAACCGCTGGCTCAATAAGTATGTTGATGCTTGATAATATTGTTGCCGTCTTCAAGTTCATGAGTGTAGAAGGTATTGAAATAGGTGACAAGTTCACTATTAAAGGTAAAAAAAAAAAAAAAAAAAAAAAAAAAAAAAAGCAAAGCCACTGCTAACTAGAATTGCGTAGACATTTATGGAGGAAATGAAGAAAAGATTCAACTCATGTTAGAATCAATACTCAAATGGTCAATTCGTTTAGTTGATGACTTTTAAATACACACACACACACACACACACATATATATATATATATATATATATACCCCTCCTATTACTTTAATGTTATTTATATCATAACAAAAGCTTCAGCAGTGCTGGTTTTTTTAACTACTATAATATTGTAATAAACAACTTTTTCATTTTTATTAAAATTAATTAAAAGAATCAGTGTTTGTAAAGATCAGAAAGGTGTTAACACCAGGGCGCGTTATAATCAACAGACGAATTCATCCGAATACCCGCTTTCATCATCTGGAAAATATATATGTTGTAGTGCCGTAGCACGTACGAACAGATCATTTTCCTACTGATTGGTATAAAGAAAAAACAAATTTTTGCCATACAAGTTGAGTTTTTATACTTTTTTTTTTTTTTTCTTTATTTCACTGACTGCTTTTTTTTTTGGCTCTGAAGCACGATCATTAAATTTGTGGCTTATTAACTTTATACCACTCACTATTTCTTTTTGTTTAGCAACCAACAAATCACTATTCTTTTGACATTTTTTATTGTATAATAGAATGTTTCCCCTTCATTATTTTGGTGGTACCATAGTATCATAAACAAACAAATAAACAAAAATAAAAGGTTTTTTTTTTCATTTGAGACCCGAAATGTGTGCTGCCACAACTTGACAAGAAATGAGATTTGAAGTGGTCTCAAATTCTGTCTCTGAAAAATAAAAAATCCAATAGAAATGGTTAAAACAACACTAAAAAAAAACTTTTCTTCAATTCTATTTGAAGTAAAGATATAGTTGTTTTTACCAAAAAGCGAACAATGAGTCGATTCGCTAATGCCACTTTAGCTCTCTTTAAAGAGGGCAATGAGTGGTGTTTGATAGTAACTTCTCAACATTATAACATACACTTGAAAAAAAAAGAAAAATTGCTGCCAGCTGTCTAAATCTGAAAATAAGAATAAGCGAACCGTAAATCCATTGAGTCAGGGCAGCTAGTTCATAGTTAAAGCATTGTAATCACGCACAAAGTAATCAATACGTATTCATCCTTTACTGCAAGTCTTGGCTTTTTTTTATTTATTTATTTATTTATTAAAACGCTTCAAGAAAAAGAGCTATTGTTGGTTGTCACCCCTTCTCTATCTTCTGGTATAATTTTTGCTGCTGCTGTATCTTTGTCACCATATCTACTACCTACTTCAAAACATTCATTACTACTTGTTTGGTCCAGTAGTTGATGCGACAAGAACCAGAATTTCATTGAATAGTCTGGATTCAATACCCAGTTTCGAGAATCACGAATATCTCCTCCTACAAAGATCGTAGTTCCCGTTAAAAAGTTGAAGCATTCATCGATATCATAGTGATCTCGAAATAATATCATTCTGTCCCTAATATGCGAGCCAGGCACATAATCAATACGTATATCATGAGGAATAATTCTTTGCAGTGCGGCTATTCAAAATGATAAAAAGTAAATAGAAATGTTCATATAAATTATTACTACTACAACTACTTTACTAGGTATAAGAGCAGCTTGAGTGAGTTCTCCCAAAATACTTCCAAGTTTCAACTGTAGTCTTAAAATATGTAATGCTTGTAATGTTGGCATACAGGCTAAATCATCGGCTGTCTTTAGTGTTGGGGGTGTTAATAGTACATTGACAAGTGGTTTTTGTTGCACTGGTAGCAACGCTTGAATGCTACTGTTGTTGCTAGAATTATTGTCATCTGATAATTCTTCTGATGAATTTTGACTTTTTGGTAGGTCGATTTCTGGAGAAGGTGAACGTGGGCGTTTTATAGTTGAATTTGAGTCAAGAGGAAAGCACCGTCTCGGTTCCTGTGAATTTTTGTTAATGGTGACAATATTATTGTTGTCATAGTTTCGCCGATAAAAGACAGGTTGCGATTTATTGTTATTCAACTGTGGACTGGGTTGAGCTGATTTCATGACAGCTTTATCAAAGTCAATGATTTTATTGTTCTCATCAAGCATGATATCGAGCATGGCTGGTGTTTGATTGACTTCGTTTACCATATCCTGTACATCAGGTATGTAATTAGGGTCCTTATATTCTCCATGGTCATTACTTAGTATAATACGTGACTCGTTCCAAATGTGTGGAACTGTGCCTCGATGAATTAAGCTGGCTAAACACAAATGCAAAACACAAGCTCGCAAGTACTTGATTTCATACTGAGATACCATCAGCTCCTTTTTCAGTTTTTTAATTTCATCACAATAGTCTTTCCACATTCTCTCTTTCTCTTCTTTTCTTTGATTTTCTCGCTGTCTAAAGGCTTTTTGCGCAGCTCGGTTTTGAGCCCGTCTTTCTTGAATGGAAGGCGGGTTAGGTTTTCTACCGGGTTTTTTTCTTTTGCGCACTCGTTCTCCATCTGCAGTCTCAATGCCAAAATCACTTGCTTGGTCAAAATACTGAAATGCAAAACGACCCTTTTTATCATTAGTCTCATCACTTTCTAATCCATTAATCAATATCGACATTTTAGATATTCACAAAGAGAAAAAATTTAATCAGACTGGTACAAGTTACAATAAAATGCGGGGACGGTTATACTTTATAGCGGGAAAACTTGAAGCCCTTCGCCAATCATGGTAGACCACTCAATTATTTTGTGATTTTGGCAGTTTCTTTTTTTTAGTCAGTTGTTGAGTTTAACAAGTGACAGTTAATCCATTCCCCAAGACCGATAAGAGCAATAGCTGAACAGTTTTATTTATATTACTGTTGTACACTAACGCGCTAATAATGGGATGAATGTGTCACTTGTATCAACAAAAGTGTACTTTTGAAGGTAGAGTGTTTATGGTTACAGGAAAGCATTTGGCTCTAAGTTGAAGATAAGATATATAGAATCTGTTGTCATTATAGTTAAGCGAACGACACCAAGTGAAAGGTAATTAGCACACCTTGAATTAAGCATCTCATGCCGTAGTACATTTTGCGTCAAGATTTGAAATTGACAGCAGACCCTTTTTTTTTTTTTTTTTGCTATTTGGTCTATACATACTATAGTCAATTTTAAATTGGTTCTAATTTTAAACTTTGTTAGTACAATAACTATTAGTTCTGGTAGCTACCAATTACTTTTCCTTAAATTGAACATTTACTAGCTAAAATAACAGTTTCTTTACAATAAAAAGTATGATAGGAGAAAACTAAAAGGTCACGATAATAAGTTAATTTACTCAATCTCAAAAAGGAGACAAGTATAACTACAATGGACACTTTAGAAGGTATTCAGTTGACCAATACGTCTATAGGAGAAATCTCAGGTATATATGGCAATAAGATTATTGAATTCTGAGGAGGGAGAAAATCTACAATATCGATTTGTAAGTATATCATTGCATTTCGAGTAAATTTGTTACAGAAGAGACGAAAGTACATACACACTTATATATAAGAACTGCAATTTCAGTTGCTTTTTTTTTTTTTTCTTAATACCATTGAACAATGAAAACTTTTACTGTCGCTACTGTTATTATTGGTGCTCTCTTTGTATCTCTTTCAAATGCACAATGTATTTGCGACCCTAATGATACTCACTGTTTAAGTCGTTGTGGTAAGATTTTCTATTTTATGTAAAAAACATCAAGTAACATAATATCATATAGTTGCCGATACTAATGATTGTGTATCTGAATGTAAGAGCAATACCGAATGTTACTCACGTTGCATAGAGTATCACTGGCCCACCGGTTCAGAAACGTACGAAAGTCTACTTCCATCATCTACTTTATCAGACATTTCTGCTTCTAATACACCAGCAACTCTCTCTGCATCTGCTACCACTTCTGCTTGGTATGGATCCTCATCTTCTCCTACCTGGTCACAAAGTGCAAGTTGGGTATCCATGACAACATGGACTCCAAGCCAATCTTGTAAATATATAAGAGCTTACAAAAATGCCTATTTTATTAAACTCTTTTTAAATTAGCGACTGTAGCATCTGCCACTCCTTCAACAAGTGGCTCTTCCAGCTTAAATTCTCCCCGTGCACTATTTGGAATGGTTTTAGCTGCTACTGCTGCTGCCTTTTATGTGTGCTAATAAGCCTCTTTCTTACTAGAAATTTTTAATCAAGTCATTCTTCCTCTTTCTATAGTAATGCGTTCATTAGCTCAATAAAGTATTTTAATATACAATCATAACACTATAAAAAACGGGGGGAGAGGGTGAAAGGAGAGTAGCATATCGAGACAATAAAATAAGAAATTATATTCGCAGTAGTATGATACAAAATAGGAGTTTATTGTATCAGACAATAAGAAATCCATTTTCTTTCATTTGTAAAGGAGTATGTGGTGTTCACTAAAATAGAGCCCATGGATTTACGAATATAACAGTAAGTTTTTTTCACGTGACACGTTGTATTTCTAGGTATAATTCCTTTTTGGTGATGAAAAACAGTAGCTTATAAGAGTTAATCTCTATGTACAAGTATAAGGTGTAGTAGTGATGCATCTGCCAAATGTATGTACAAAGCTATTTGTATATTGTAAAGCTAAAGACCTCAATACTTTATACAATTCTCAGAGAACCTATGTAACTCAAATATTCTTTACTTGGTCAAAAAAAAAACACATGTAGTAGTCCATAAAAGACACACATAAAGCATTCAGGGAACGAATCATTGTCATCAATAAAGTGAATAAACTATTTGCGTTAGTCTATTGTAATGCTTACTTGAAACATAGTCAAGTATATATACCATCACCCCAGAGAATGCAAAAATCCTGGTTTATCATTAGTGGCTGTAGCTTCATTACTGACCAGGTGTACAACACTACTTTACCTTTTCTGTGTAATGAAAAAAAAAAAAAGCAATGCACAATTGCCCTACTTTAGAAGCATAGTTTAAAGTATATTCTTCATTTACCAAGTGTCTACTTCACATATCTTATAGACGTGCAGCAATGTTAGTCCATTTAACATGCATCGAAAAAGTCCAAAATTTACTGAGAAAAGCTACAGACTTTCAAAGGACTTCTTTTTTGGCCGAGACTGACGCATTAATGATCATAGCACCTTTGTGCATTGCACTACAATATCCTGAAATAAGCATGGATATTGGGAAAATGCCACAAAAGAATTACACTCATTTATTTTTGTGTACATCGGTTTAGATCGAAGGCTTGTAAAAAAAAAAAAAAAAAAAAAGGTGTCCGTTTTGGGGTTATTTTATTATGCAAAAAAACACTTTCGGGATTCTTATGTCACCTTGCTTTATTCATCCGTTTCTCTTACTTTAGATCACCTTTTTCTATTTATGGGCTGTATGTTACTTTATACAAAACATTTTCTATATGCAGGAACCGTTCTTCATGCAGTAACCAACTATTTATGTGCCACCTCTGTTACATTGCATTAACCTTCAAAGAAATCAGCAGTCTCTTTCTTACTTGGGTAAATGATAATACAAGAAAAGTATTTTATTCAATAATTGAAAGAATTAGTAACCATTTTCTCAACGGAGAACTTCATGAAAAGCATATGGTTTGTTTCCCAGTTTCCATTGTTTGGGATTATTATTATTATTACTTAGCAGATGACATCTTTCAATCAGTGAGTTTAACACATTCTAAAAATCCACCAAGTCGGTTTTCTTTTCTACTTTATAGAATCTAATGAGAATAAGGCAGAAAAAAATACACTTATTTCTCACCCATTGAGATCTGTACTATATAACGTCTTTTTATGATGAAGTCCGCTTGAGAAGTAATTGATCATGTTCGACGCTCCCTTTCAATTTATTATGTACACCATATGACTGATCGGATGTAGAGTCACAGCGAATGTGAAGTTCGTGTGTAAAAAATAGCGTTTGACATCCGTTTTTCGCAAGCACCGCTCGCGTCTACTACAACAAGCCAAGAAAGGCAAAACAAAAAGAACAATACTTGTTAAGTTCTTATTCATATTACAAGAGTTATAAACAACAAAAAAGGATTCATTGTGTTATTGCTTTCATGATCTCTAGTATAAATACAACAATGTTTTGCTTGATTTTTTTTTTCTTTATTCAAATCAATTAACTAAACAAATCAAAATGCGTTTCTCTCTCATCACTGCTGCTCTTGCTCTTGCTACCTCAGGTAAAATAAATATACGAAGCTCAAAAGCACTTGGTTTTATTAAACATATATCATAGCCTATGCTGCTTCTGTCAGCAAGCGTGCCATCTCTGCTCCTGTCCAAACCTGTATCAATGACCTCAGCGCCATTGATGCCCAACTTTTGGTCGTTAACACTGCAGTAAGTAAAATTTTAAAGAGGGGAATAGAGTATCATCTAAAAAAAAAAAATCATCAAAGGTCACTGCATTCACTAGCGCCTCTGGTTATTCTGGTGCACTTTCCATTCATTCTAAGGAACAAACCCTTGAATCTCTCATCAGTACTGCTACCACTGACTGCTGTGCTGTCAAGTCTGCCACTGAAGAAGAAGCTAATGCCGTCCTCGCTGTTGTTAGCACCTTGGTTCCTGACATTGTTACTGCTTTGAACAACATTGACAGCAAGAAGTCTCAATTCGATGCCGTCTTGCTCGCCACCGCCATTGTCAAGAGTGATATCAAGAACTTGAACACCAAGACCGCTGCTTTAGATAGCTGTTTGTTGGCTGCTGCCCCTGCTGACTTGAAGGCCACCGCCCAAGGCTACATTAACACCATCAATGCTGCTTTTGCCACTGCCTACACTACCTATGGTATTTAAAGTGCTGGTTCCCTTTAATTGATAATATGCTTTTTATATTTTTATTATTTCTCAATAATAAAGTAAGATGATTAGCTTATTATTAAACCTTACATGTGAATGCTTGAGTTCGTTTTCTTATCACTATGGCTGCAAAGTCACAACTCTAGCCCCTGAGATGTCACTTTTATTGAAGCATGTGTCCACTCATTTGTTATTGCTGGAAATACGCGTATAATGATATTTAGTTTTCGAAATGATACAAGTACAAGCACAATGATCTCTGCATTAATTTTCAAGCTCTCGTCGCTGGTGTTAAATTTTCCCTATTGCTAAGTTTTCCCTCAACTGTTCTTCTTTTCGTTGTGTGTTATATGTATACTTCTGCATTATACGCATTCAGTATACTTTTCTTAAATTTATTATAGCTTTTTTTTTCTAAACATGCCTTATACGCCATACACATTACAGACAATATTAACATCTGCTCGACCTGAGGAACCTATACCTAGCTCAACTTCTTCAACCTCCTTTTTTTCAAGAAGGCCTACATCACCTCCCGCTGATGCAACTAATGCAACCATTGCTCGAAATGTGAATAGCCGTATAGAGTCTATCGGTGCTTGGGGTAAAATACGCTATGACTTTACGTTTCAGCACTAACGTTCTTTTTTTAATTCAGACAACGATCTTTACTGTGGTACTTCCGATGGTGTTATATTACATTATACCCTTGAGGACAATTCCTCTCTTAATAAAGTAAACAAAAGAAGAGAATGAGTGTTAAAAGTGATACTTAGACGGTATTTCTTGTAGACATTTATAACAAAGCTAGAAAACACAATCAATCTCGGTCTCGGTAAAAAAAGCGTGGAACGCATATTGCTAATACCTCAAGTATCAAAAGCGGTTGTTCTTTGTGGTAAGATGGTTTAGTGTTAGATATTATGTAATAATGGTTTTGCATAGATTCGACCTTGCTATTTTTCTCGTTGCCCTTTTTTGATCCCATACCCACATCGTTTATTCAGCCTATTAAAGGTGTCTCATGTTTCTCTCACGATATTGGGGAAGAGGGCAGAATTGGTGAGGACGGAACAGTGGAACTATCAGTGGTTAAACGAAGAGCAATTCAGCTATATAAAATTGGCGAGTCTATGCATTTAAAAAAGGTACGGATGATGCAGAAAAACTTGCTTGGGAAAAGCTAAGAGTATAAACAGGAATTGCCACTGCAAGATGGAGCCATTGCACTTACGAGACATAGCCGTATATTATGCTTAGCCGATAACCAGTTTTATAAACTTATCAACATACAACAATCGTCAGTTACTTTATTAATACCTACGCCACAAGTGTCCGTCATGTCATCTACGCTGCTTGGAACAGGTAAACAGCTTGTACCCTACCCCTTGATTACTGTTATAAAAAAGGACGAGTTTCTCGTTGTGAGTGGAAGTGCCGAAAATCAAACTATTGGTATTTTTGTCAATTCAAACGGTGATGCTATCCGTGGTACCTTGCAATGGTCGAGTTATCCGAAAGCATTGTGTGTCGAATTCCCTTACGTCGCAGCACTTTTACGAAATAACACAATTGAGATCCACAACATCTTGGACCAGGCTTTATTACAAACCATTCATCTCGATCCAATCATCGAACCAAAGGGAATGACGTTTGCTCATGGCATAAAAGTATGGATGGATGTACTGGCAAAGACATTAAAGAGAAGACCTTGGCCGGAGCTAGAAGACAACGATATTGACTTAGAAAGTCAATTGCAGCGTGAAATTATCAGGTACTCAACAACAGTAGCTCGTATTTTGATTTATGGAAAGGATTCAATACTGGCACAGGTAACCACCCCTTTAACCGTACAAGTGGATACCTTATTGGAGCAGAATTTCATCGAAGATGCCATTCAATTAGCAGAACAAGCGAGAAATACAATGTCTAACGATAACAACACCTACGTAGAGCGATTACGATCTGAATTAAATTACGCTTACCAGAAATCCGGTCTATTATTGTTGAAGGAAACACTTTTTGAAGACGCGTTCAATTTGTTATCAAGAGGCGATATGGATCCTCGAGTCGTGATACACATGTTTGAAGGGTTAGCTCAAAACAAATGGCTGAAGGAATCACCTCCTGTCTTACTGTTTGACGGCGTAAGGCATCTCGTTGAGGAGTTAGGAACAATCAAAAACGTAGTTACAATTAATTTGCAAGACCAGTCGGATGAGCAGTCATCAGAAATGAAGCGAACCTTGCTATTGAATGCAAGGGAAGCGTTGAATAAGTATCTTTTCGTTGAAAGAGAAAAGAGAAAAGATCGACTGGGGCAAAACGATACAGTTTGTAGAATAATCGATACTTCTCTTTTAAAGATTTACATGTCAAAGAAGGACGATGAAGCCATCTATCAACTTTTACAGCAGCCCAATGATTGCAGTGTTGAGGATTGTGAAAAAGCATTGTTGAAATCAAAGGTGAAAAGATGACTGATATCTTAGAGACTATGAATTAACCTTCTTTTAAAGAAATACTATGCTTTATCTATCTTGTATCAATCAAAACATATGTACGAAAAGGTGTTGGATATTTGGACAAAGTAAGTTACCATTTCAACGATACAGATGATGATGTTTATTTTATTTTACAAAGAATCTATACGGACGAATTACCAGATAGCGAGTTCAAAGATGGCTTGAATCGTATAAAAGAGCTGTTATTGCAAGACATAAACAATGACGAGCTTCCCTTATCGGCCATCATGCATTATTCCTGGTGGTTGACTGATCGTAGCGCCACAGATGGTGTTGACGTGTTTACTAAATCACCTAGAACGAGTGATATGGATCCCGATGAAATCCTCGAAAAATTAGAATTATACAGTAACGAAGCAGTCAAAACGTATTTAGAATATCTTGTATTTACACAAAAAAGTGAGAGAGCTGAATATCATACACGACTTGCTTGTACCTATGTGCGCGATGTTCAAAAGAACATTACCGAAAAAAACCTAGAGTCGGAACTTACGAAACTAGTCGTGGATTTTAAAAAGCAGAGTGACCCAAAAAAAATGAATCCAGTCGACGATGACGGTAATAGTTTCAACAAATCCACCTTTGTTGGTTATCTTGGTGTTCAAGTGGAAAAAACTGAATTAGTCAAGTTTCGATTGCCGTTGATCCGTTTACTGCAAAATTCCCAACTCTATTCACCCGATATTCTTGTGGATATTTTGACAAAGGCGGGGCCCTTGGATATAGAAAAGGTGATTGTTTATGGTCGAGTAGGTAAATCACAGTTGATTCTCTTCCATTTTCTTTAATCAATTCTTTAGATGAGTAAACATAAAGAAGCGCTGGATATCTTAATTCATGATTTAGGTGATTTTATGGGGGCAGAGACCTATTGTGTTACAAATGGACAAAGCACTGGTGTTATCCCTAACCCCGTCGACTCGTCATGGAGAGAAAAGCCATTACCGCCTCTTATCGTAGAAGACGAAAACTCTTCTCCCGAAAATTTAGAGGAACGCCGAACCCTTTTCACGATGCTTTTTAAAACTTACATAGCTATAAAAGACAGGTACAAAAGAAACGCTCATTTCTCTCATAGAACTTGCACTTAATTTGTTGAAACTAGTGACTTGATGATTGCTCGTACTATGCATCTACTGAACACCCAAGGTTTTTATTTAGATACCCTGGAGGTAAGTTCTTTATTGACTTGATTAACGTCAATACTCAGCAAAGAAATACAGGTGTTGGAAATGATACCTGATGATTGGACGGTTGATGTACTTCAAGAATTTTTGATTCGATCCTTACGACGCTCCTTAGATGACCTAAATGAAAGTCAAATAGTCCGTGGTCTGAGCCTTGGAGAAAACTTATTGGTAAAAAGAAAAATAGAATGTCAAGAGTATATAATTAACCCAAAGTGATAGGTAAACGATGAAGCTATCAAACTCCAAGACAAGATAGGGCCCATCGTAATTGACAATCAGTCTGTTTGTTTAAAGTGTCATCGTAATATTGGCGATAGTATATTTGTGCGCGAGAGTGAGCATGGTCAGTTACTACACTTGCACTGTGCCGAACTGTTAGGTTTAGCAGTAGAATAAACTGTACATTCTTTATTATCATCCTCTTATTTTAGGAGCTAATCTCCTTAATTCATCACACTTTTCTAGTTTCATATTTTCTGCTTTTCTATATGCTCTTTCATTACGTCCCACAATACCAAATAACATGCCATCTGCTTGAGCCAGTAAATTTGCTCTCGTTCTCTGTTCTGATTGACAAGCAGCCCTTAGCTCGTTCAGCCATTCCACTTCAATCTGCTTTTCTGTTCTTTGAAACTTGTATTTGTTTGTCTTCACTTGCGGATCAAATACTTTTGGATTCACGTAATAATTAATATGGTTAAATTTTGTATGTCTAAGATTCGTATTTGTTGTAGAAGGGTAAAATGAATACAGTGGGTCGCTTTCGAAGGAAAACAACAATGCAAATATCGCCACCAATATCACCAAAATAATAGGTATCATTTGACTAGTCCCACCCAAATCACTGGTTTGTTCCCTTTGTCGTCTTTGTTGCTGTCTATATCTCTGTTGTTGTCGATATCTTTGTTGGTCACGGAAACTAGGTCCAAAATTGTTACGCATACCACCTCCAAAAAACATATTAAAAAGATCCTCGGGTGACACTTCATCGCCGTATCTTCTATTATATGCATAGTGTTGATGGCTAGTAGATCGTGCACGGTTCATGTCAGCATCGCCTCCTTGATCATGAATGGCTCGTTTATTCGGATCAGACAAGACGTCAAATGCCTTTGCAACCACTATGTCGAACTGAAAGCGTTAGTCATCTCTTTAGATCTAGTTGAAAAAAAGAAATACATACGTTTAAAAGCTTCGTCCGCTCCAGGCGCACTGTTCTTATCGGGGTGGAATTGTAATGCTTGCTATTTAGCAATGTTTAATTAATACAATTGATTTCAAGCATGCTAGTTGGGTTACCTTTCTATAAGCCTTTTTAATTTCTGCATCAGTAGCTGTCCTCTCAACTGACAAAACCTTGTAATAGTTTTTGCCACAAGCCAAGATAGTTTTGACCGCACGTACTTGCTCGGCTGTGTATTTTCTCTCTTGCGCTGGTTCAGGCGTTGAGTTTTGTGTTTGAGAAGTCGCTGATCGAGAGGTGGGTTGAGTGTTGGAGGTTGATGATCCAGTGCTTTTTTTCTTTATTAACTGTATTAGCTGCTCTCCTTGAGAAGTGGGATATAGACGGATTGACTTTTCCGCGAACCGAAGCGCTTTTGCATAATCACCAATGCTAAGTGAATTGTTTGCAATCGTTATACATTTCATAGCTTCATCCTTGTTGCCCTCCATTATAAGCACTCTATAATAAAGAAAATAAAAATGGAAAACCTGTCAGGTTTTTTATAAAAAAAATATCTGTTCTTCTTTGATTGGTCAACCTTGATTTCACAACACCAAAAATCACTGTCACCTAAACTTTCGACACGCTTTCTTTCAACATTAGATCATTTTAGACGATGAGCACAAAAACATTTAGTCTCGACTCCTTTTATCAGCTTTTGAAAGGAAGAGTGTTTTATAACTTGAATTATCAAAATTGGCTACTTGATTCTATTAATAATGCAACGGTACCTGTGCACCCCAAATTTGGTCCTGTAATTAATGAATTCGTTTTATGGTTAGATTCCTTGTTAATGTTTACCATTGATTACTCACGACCAAAAAATAGCACATTTTTAACAGATCAGTGTCATAAAATACCAGAGGAAGTAGTTCGAGGCTATTTTCAAAATTGTACAGCAATTTCTACAACCCAGATCTTGATGCTGCTTTACATTTTAACATTCAACGATTATATAATTGCATTCAAAACAGACCCAAAGCTAACTGCTATAAATAATACAAAAGAGCAAGCAGGTTAGACTTACTGTAAAATAGCTGATATTACAACTAACCCGTCAAACTAGAATATTCTGCTGACTTGTTGGAATCTATTCCTGTTCGATACATTTTAAATTACGTAGAATCATTTGAAGAAGAGAACACCTATCGTTCAATTTACTCTGACTTGCTGGCACTGTCAGCCAATATATTACCTGAATTGTTTGACATTCAAAGTTTTTTAATGCAGGAAGGGCAAGACTCGGAGGCCGACAACTTATGGACGATTGCGACGTTGAATCGGGACTGGAAAAAGGGATTCAATGTAACAGAATTGCAACACATCATGAGCCAATGGAACACGAATTCAGCCAAAGTTGTTGAGGGTAAATTAAAAAATGGCTCAATATAACTCTATAATTAACGATCGCGCATTAGTCTTACAGTATCTTGAAACATTGACCTCTTTCGATATTGAGCAGTATGCAGAATGCATAATCTCAACACTTACACCACCTTGTTTGGATAAAACGTATGTAGAATAACACATTTGGATATGGATCGATATTAAAGTAGTTCATTATAGCCTTGATGCGCATACTTCTGAAGCGTTTATATCAACATGGGAAGCATTTAATAGAATTATTCCACATAAATTATGGCAAATAACAGTCAACTTTCTAACATCGGGGTATTCTACTTGTCTCACACGCATACTACAAGAGACTCACAGCTACATGATAGGAATTATGAACTGAATGATTTAATCCAAGACCCACATATATTATTCAAATGCGATCCGAGAGTATTTAGATCAACGCATGTACTATCCATATGGCTTCATATGTTGTCTTGCTTGCGGACAACCTCAAAACATCGTATTTGGAAAAGATATCATACTGTATTCCCTCGATCTGAAGTAAGCCAAATTCTTAAGCTTGTTTTTTTTTTTTTTATAGATATTAACTTGTAAACATAGAATAACATCAATTCTCGAAATGTGTTGGCACTGACTAATGCACAAGATACAGTTATGCTTCAACTTTTATTAGAACTATGCTTACCAAAGCCACAAGATAAAGAAAACAAAGGTAACACACTCTCTTCCCTTTGTTAAAGAGATATTCAGTTTATAAATTAGATGACTTTGAGAAATCAAAAAAGATTATATGTAATTTTATACACTCTATCTTTATTGATGGTGATCGAGAGATGATTCTTGCCAAAATCTTACATTTTCAAACATATTCAACAGATCTTATACCTACAGTGGTCGAATTAATACCCTCTCTGTACATAGTCTTAAGTTTTATTCCAGAATTGACCAGACAGCCACAAATCGATAAGCAAGTCTTTGGTATTTTGATAGCATGTTATCTTTGTGAAAAGTACCCTTTGGAAAATTAGTAAGTAAGCCACTAACAACATAGTCATTGAAATCTAAGTCTCTGCCTTTAGTTTGGTCATGGCAGAGAAGCATGTTTTACCTCGGCTTCTAAGGATTGCATTTCCCGTAACCAGAGAGGGTGCGCCTTCTCCAACATGTGTTCCTTCTGAGTTTCTCGTAAAAGCCATTCCTGGGTTTGTTCATCTTGCAAAAGCCTTTCCTCATTTTGGTCCTCAAATATTAAGCGCATTTGATGGTAAGTAGAGACAACATAACCCATTTTACTTTGCGCTGACCTATTGCAGATATTGCCAAAGGTCTACCAGAACCCAAACAATTGATTGGTCAAGAAGGCAGCAGTAAAATCATATTAGTGCTTCAGTTACATAAAGTATTGAAAGATTCAAGAGATTTAGTTCAAAAGGAAGTAGATGGAATGGATAACGTAAATAAAGTAACCTTGTAACAGTAAAGGGATCAAAGAAAAAAAAAAAAAAAAAAAAGCAAATTTTAATATATATTAAGAAAAAGTTTCAAGAAACTACTTTATACTATTTACAAGCCTAACACACTGTTACTGGTAAAATCAATCACGATAATGGATAGCGATAAAATTATTTGTGGCGAACGTATTTACCAACCACAACAGCGTGATCTCTTTCGTAAGGTTCAAGAGTAAGTTGTTCTTGAGGTTTGATTCTTTCTTCTTGGAGTTTCTTCACTTCACGGGCAAAAACTGTGGCTGCATCAACAGTAGAATCGATACAAGAAGCCTTAATAGAGATAACAATGTGGCCTTCATTCTTAAGGAAATAATGAGCATTCAAAGCAATAATACGAGCTTGATCTGGTTGAGCAACATCAGCAAAAATAACATCGACCATAGGGATAAGCATACGATACTTTTGAGGGTGACGGGCATCTTCAATAATAGGAACAACATTTGTACGCTTCTTGGCCATGTTGATTAAATCACGGCCAGGACGGTGAGAAAATTCAACAGCGTAAACAGCACCTTCAGGGCCAACAACATCAGCAACGTGAGAGACAGAGGTACCAGAAGCAGCACCAAGGTAAAGCACCTTCTTACCAGGAGCAACGTGAATGTGATCAAGACCACCTAAAACAGCAGCAGCCAATTTGGATCTGAAAGGATTCCAAACACGGTATTCGATCTTAGTACCTTCAGGACCGTCAACAGAAATACGCTTTTCACCATAAACAGCTTCACCAGGGACCAAGTTCTTGGTAACTAAAAGATCTTCTTTACCACGGGCAACGAAGATACCGGCATGTCTGTGAGGTTCAATGATAACCTTGGCACCACCTCTAGCACCACTGGCTCCACCACGGCCGCCACGAGCTCCACCACGACCTCCGCGGGCACCACCACGGCCGCCACCGCGAGCTCCTCCACGACCTCCTCCACGGCCACCTAAATAAAAAAGCATTGTCATTATCGCTCATGTTGTAAATTGACGCTAATCTTTACCTCCACGACCACCGCCAAAACCTCCACGGGCTCCTCCACGACCACCGCCAAAACCTCCACGGGCTCCTCCACGAGCTCCACCACGGCCACCACGGCCTCCACCACGACCTTCAAATGCCATTGTTATTAAAAAAGAAAACTAGATTGAATTAAAAAAAAAATTGAGGGGAAATTGAAAACACACTTGAGGATTGTGAATTCAATCGAGTTTTATAAACAAAAAAGAAAAAAAAAGAGTTTTTTTAAGCTGCAAGTTGAAACACAGGCATTTTTTTTTTTTTTGATATGCAAATGGCTTGTTATATTTAAGACTGCTTTTATTATAGCTTGTGGCTAAGTCCTATTGTAAAGCAAAAGCAAAAAATTAAAAAAAAAAAAAAAAATCTTATCATTCTATTAATCAATATGGCTCAAGGAGGTGCAAAATTGAAAAAGAATACAAAGGTTAAGAGAGAGAAGAAAGGTGTTACTAAAAGAGGAGGTAATAGTTGAGATGCTTTTTTGGTTTATATTCATTACTCATAATTATGTTGCAGCTAAAAGAATCGCCCCCAAACAACCTGCTTTGATTAAACAACGAGCTATGGATAAGGTAAAAAAAAAAAATACTCTATTTTTTAAGCTGGATAGTCATTAATTGGGATTATATAGAAATTAACTGCCCAAATTAATAAAAGCATTGAAAGACAAATGGCCGTTAAAGCCAATGCTGTTGGTAAACTCACTATTATGAAGAAACTTGCTGATGAGAAGACAGACGATGTGAAGGTCAAGAGATCAAGCAACAACAGATTAAGTTAAACCAATTTGTAAATTATATCCCCCCAATAAACTATTTTTATTTACAATTGCTTATGATGACGCTTTTTGTTGGATTTCTTGGATTTTGATGTATCAAAAACATTTTGCAATATGGATTCAGTATTCTCAATACCAAGTAAAGATCCAGCATATCGATATCCTTCTTTAGCTTCTTCAATAAATGTTTTCCGCTTCAGTGCCTCTGATAACCTCTTTTTATCAATTTCAGGGTCTCCTATTCGACACAATGTTCTTCGACCTACCCAACCATATCGATGCATTTCTGGTACTTTAAGAAACTCCACCAACACATCACCCTGATATCTACGGCAGGCTACTAATTTGGGACCAGCTTCCTCATCAGAATAGTTCAAAAACTATATAAAATAACAATAAGCAAATGGATCTTATTCCACGTCAATGCATACCTTGGCTGGATGAGAAGGAAAGCGATTCACACGAGCCCATACAATCTCTCCTTTTTCAAAGTTGGGAATAGGAATACCGTTTCTACTTTGTCGGGTCTTTTTGCTTCCAAATATATATTGTCCCTCTGTTAATACCTGCTCATCTTCATCAAGATAAACCCATCCAACAGCTGCTCGGATTTTCTGATAGCCTTCATCGGACATTTTTACTTTTTTAGTGGCACCATTGTCTGGAGATGAACTGCGTTGCCGCTTCCTTATTTCGTCCTCTTGGCTCATAAGAAGTTGTTGATTGTCTTTTACTAAAAGAGTTTCTTGTTGTGGGTATTGGGGTTGGAAAGCCATCATAGCCGGTTTATCATCTATTCCGGTCATTGTAGTATCAAAGTCATTATGGAATTCAGGCATTATATCCATGTTTGATTGTTGCACCTGTAAGTTTGTTACTTGTTCATCAAAGTCATCTGCTTTCTGCGAGTCTACTTTGCTGAGTATAGCTGTCTGTTCTGCGATAGACTTATTTACAGTAGTATGACGGGTTCTCAAATTTCTAACTGTCTTTGGTACAGGAGGTTTGCTTATTCCTTTTAATTCATTCTCTTCTCGAAGCGCTTTTGCCCTTGCTTTTCCCTCTTGTATTCTTTGTATACGAAGCCTGCGCTTTTCATCCTTAATTCTCTCTTGTTCTAGACGTAACTGTTTTTCTTCCTCTGTCTCGACTTCAACAATGGGTTCGCTTACTATTGAAGGAATGTTGATTTCGCTGTCATTTTCGTATGAGAATATCGATGAATCTATGGCCACATTCCATGTACCGTCTTCTAAAAGTTCCAATCGATCTAGTTTTGATTTTGCAACTGACAGTAGCTTTTTTGCTGTTGATTTTAATTTAATGGCAGCTTTGTAGAAGCTCGTATCTGAAGCATTGTATTTCATTGAGTTGTGACAGATTAACTCAATATCAGATTCAAACTGATCTAATGAGTAATATTCATGCAGGATGAGCTTGTTTTGAATGTCTGCGAAACATATGGGCTGCTGTATGATTTTGTGATAATCCGGTGCCTCTTCTTCAGTAACAGGATTAAGAAAATATTTCTTTCGGTCGACGTCCATCAATCGTGCTAATAAAGGCTGAATAAAGTATTCCACTGGAAATAAAATCATTTGTAAATAGTCTTTTTGTTTTTTAGTTCGTTCAAGTTTTTGTCTTTCACGCTTTTGAACTTGCTCAGATAACAAACGCACAGTGTCTAAGTTTGCTCGTAATGTCGTGACAAACTAATATAGTGTAAGTCTCTCTTTCGAAAAAGTAAAACTTGAATATAACTTACTGATTTTCTGTCCACTACATTGTATTTCGTGTTGGCAGTCCAAGGCTAACAATATGAAATGAGTGTTGTTCTGTGGAAATAGATGTAAGCTATGACTTACTTCAAGATGCAATCTTTTTAACAGTGGTGCTCCTCTTCTGAACTCTCTTTTTAAGGACCAGTAATGGGCTATTGCTGTAACTAATTGCTGCCGTTTACGTGCACCAGAAAGTTTAACACAAGGCAAATGATCAATTTTAGAAAGAATGACGTCTGGTACAATAGGTACACCCGTTGAGTAACAAAGTTGGTGCGCGCGGGCTACTTTGTTATTTGCATGCAATAATTCTCGTCGACCACGAGCTCTCCCTCGTCCACGCCCTTGACTGCCTATTCTTGGCGGTATGTAATTATACTCTTTTGGTGTATGTTTCTCACAATAAGCTTTCAGGATGACAGCACCTTCTAATGCCTGTGGGTTCATTTTCATACAAAGACCTGCGGCTTTTGCACAGGTGACATGAAACGCCGAAAAACAATGTTTATTATCACATTGTATACATGCACCTTGTCTTTTGCGACAAATAGAACATGTAAGTTTCCAACGACTCTTTGGGACATTTTCTATCGTATCAATAGGTTCCATGTAGATAGGGTTACTTACACCAACTTCTGGGATCCAAATGGCGCATAATAAGTGACCCCATTGGTTTGTATTTGTTTGTTTAAAAGCGCCGCCTTCGTTAGGACAGAATATACAAGAAACAGGAAATTCAGGGGATATCATACATTTTCTACAAAGCCATTGACCCTCAGGAATATAAGGTATACCGTAACAATCTTGATGGACAGCTACGTTACACCCGTCACAAAATACAATGGCGTTACTGTTTTCTACTTCTGTATCATCACATACGGCACACGCTGAATCTTCTGGAAATAATTCTTGGTCTTTTGTTTCAGGTTTAGGTGCATTTCTTATCTAAAAATGTTGTCAGAAAATAGAATGTATATGATGTGGTAAGTTACCAGATTAAACCATTCTTTTTCTAGTTTATCCATGATATATTCAAACAAATAAGGTGAAATATCATCCAAGACTTGTTTGCGTCTTTCCTTATTATACATGTTTAACCAGTGTTTATCTTGTTCATCCATATCGTATTCCACCAAGTTGTAAAGCTCTCTTTCTGAAGGCTCAATATAATGTACATAATGGTTTTCAGGTCTTTTGTAAATTTGGCTAATGCTTTGTGATAACAATAATTGTTCTTCTTGACTTTTTTGTTGTTTCAAGTACTCAATATCAATCTCTTCTTCTTCACTATCATTATTTAGCCTTTTAAACTGTACTTTTGGAAGCCTTGAAAGGTCAATTGTTACTGGTGGTACTACTGCATCATTGTCGGAGTTTCCCTGATTATGCTCTTGATCAATTGTATCGCGTTGTAAGTTCTCTCTTTTGGATGCTCGAACAATCAATAAAGGTTTATCTAACTCAAGCTTACTCAAAGTATTAACTTCTGTTTCAACGTGCTGTGATTTAGAAGAGACATTTTTCTGCATTCTTCCTTTCCTGTTTCTTGCTTTTTGTGCTGACATTGTATAATGAGAAAAATAAAAAAAAAAAAATACTGAAAAAAAAAAAAAAAAAAAAAAAAAAAAAAAAAAAAAAAAAAAAACTTAAAATCATCCTAATCCCCACCCCTTTATTTTTACGCTACAGTTTTACGTTTAATCAAACTTTTTATTTGGCCAATCAAAAACTTCTCAATGCGTTAACAGAATTTTATTTAGAGAGACCCTCTCTTTCGTGAAATTTATTTTTCTAATAGAATCCACCAATCAAAGCACTTCATTTTACAAAACACCACAACACCATAATCACCATCCTCTCATTGTCAAAAGAGTGAACAACATCTTTCCTCAGAGACGACCTTGAACACAATAGCAGCTCAGGGCCTGGATACCGAAGTATCTCAGCCACACCGTCGAGATCTGTTCTCAGTCATTGTTCTTTTCGAAGAGCCAAGTTATACAGAGTATCGCAAGACAGCTCCCTTTATCCAGACTCCCTTAACACCAGGATCAGTAATTTTCTTTGTACTCCTTTCCCACATAAATTGCTATACGGATGCCTACCGTCTCTTTATTCAACAAATTGGCCCCGTATGTAATAACGGTTTTAACCCTCTCTCGTTACAACGAGATATATCCACAAATGATTTCGTCTTCTCGACCAAATTTATAGATACTAGAGACACTACTACCGCTCTTGAGACCGGCGTCACCATCGGCGATGTTCAATACAAAGCAACACCTTATAAAGACAGCAGTTTTGACAGCGATCATGTCCGAGTCAATCTGACTCTCACCTCCAAGAAAAATTGCTCTTTCTAAATTTTCACGTAATTATATTAAAAGTCAATTAATCTTGGAGAACTCTTATGAATACAATATCGTTGTTTACCTTTTAGTCCCTAGAAGGACCTGCCCGCTGGATGCTTTGGTTTAGGAAGTCCATGGTTCTCTGTTAAATTCAGTGTTGGATTGACTGATTTTAGTTCGGAATTGAGGAAAAGTGTCTTGAAATAATACAGTTGCAAGACCAGACAATGCAATGGCAACAGCAGAAATGCTGTCTCTAGTTTGTGTATTTCTTTTTTGCAGCTGACAGAACACAATGTGAATTACGGTAGAGAAATACACCTTTAACCATTCTTTTGACTACTGTAAGCTTATTTTCCTTATCAAGTACGGTATAAGTTGCTCTGGGGTGAGATAAAGAGCTGAAGCAGTACAGGATTTAAAATATTCGATGGAAAAGTACGGCAAAGTTATGCAGATTAAACAGCGCCTCCATGAGGGCTTCTTCGAAGGTGAGATGTCGGTTTTATTGGATAGATCTGATGATGACAACGCCAACTATTCTGACCTATACCAAATGTTGTATCTAGAATCTTGGGATAATAGTTTCTTTCCTGTTAAGTTTCAGTGGATTGAAAACTCAAAAGAGTTCATCGAATGACGATGATGCTGTACAATTTCCTTGTAACTAATATTATCCCTCTCTTTCCAGTAATCACGATATATCATACATCTAAAATTGCTAAACTTACTACAAATCAGTTCTTTCAGCTTTTAACTTAATAACTATATTGCTCTAATAATTGTCAAAAGTCCAAGATATTTTTGCCTACAAAATTTAGCTTACCTATGTAACAGAAGCCCCGTAAGAACAACATTAATGGTGATCTTGAAAGCTGAACTCTTAACCCAATAAAAAAAAGTCTAAATACTTCGTCCATGCAATCAAAAGCCTCTGACAAAAGATAAAACATAACAATGTCTTTATAATAAAGTTGTGGATATACAATTAATTGAATTCAAGGACGTGGTTGACGACTGCTTGCTTCTTCGGTATATTTTTATATAAGCCACTAATGTTCTTGGAGTGATTGGGATTTTGATGTTTGCGTGTAAGGATATAAACATCATGCCATTGTACATTGATAGTTTTTCAAATTAAACGTATTTGTCTATTGTGCATAATAACGGATGCAAAACATCTGAGCGGTTTCTACATAAGAAAGCGTTTTCAAGATTTGTGACATATTTGAGTATAGCTTTGATCTATGTCCTTCTGACAAATTTTTATCAGTACATCCACCCGAAAATTCAATCAATGCTGGTGAAATAGATTTGTTACCAACTTTAAACAATACACCATCCCTTTTGGCAAAGAATTCTCTTTCCAACCAACCAAGTTAGACAACATCGTTGTTGGTAAGAAATAGTTGGTTGACCATATGAATTACGACGTATGTCGCAGTAGTTCTTTCTCGTGTGTTCTGATAACTTACTTGTTCGATGGTAGGTCAGAGGATTGGCGTAAAATCATTTCATTATCGTCTTCAATATGCATGTCTTCTGCCTTCTCAAGTTACCTTCCTCACTTACTTCTGCTAGATTTTCATTTTCTTCATCTTCATTGAAACCATAAGCCTAAACAATTTTTGAGTGTTTTGTATTGACCATAACGGTTTAAAAAGTTTTTTTTTGCTCTGTGTATTGTTATTAATTTACTCGTGGCTGTTAGAGTTTGTTAAATGCACACGTTCGTTACACACGGCAAGAAGAGCACAACCACTATTGAGGATACTTCATAATCGAAGGCTTTCGTAGAGCCTTGTTTTTCTTTCAGAGAGCTCCCTTCTCGAATGATATAAGTTTACATAAAATGTATAAAACAAAAGTAAAAAGAAATGCTGTTCCTATCTATAAATAATAAGAAAATGTTGCCGAATTGTGGTCTTTTTTATGTTCTTTTGTTCTATGAAATGTAATTTATTATGGTGAGTAATAATGCTCATTGTTTTAAGAACAGTCAGGTATACAAAAGAAGCATATAGTGAACTGCGATGGTGGGCTCTGGCTTTTAGAACAATGGCTAAACTCTTGTACTTTCAAGCTGTCGATCCGTATCTAATTTCAGATGATATCAATAATAGTATTATAAGCAATCAAGGGCTTTTAATGCTGCTATTCGTGGTCGTTGGTTGTTCAGTGTTGGTGAGTCAAGCAAGCTATAAATCGCCCAAATTCAAATAAGCAGGATCCTTAACTGCCGTAAAAAAGTCTTATTTTACCAATTATAATGATTAGTTTCCCCCCCCCCTTCTTTAGATAGTATGCTTTTCACCCACTACCCGTATTTCGCCACCACTCTTCTTAAATAACCATAATGACAATTGAACTTCCCCGGACAATTCGGTACTTTAAGTTACCATCAGTAATATCAAAGTTGCTACCGTTTTCGGAACAGAGTTGACTGAGACCTGTGCACAAAAGAATGAAAAAAAAAAAATTTTACTTTTTCTTTCTCTATTAATTGACAACAATGGCCATCACAAAATGGAGTTAGTATTATTCGTTTAGTGAATGACTAGTCGTTCGATTGACAGACTATTTATAGGCATCCAGCTGCAGCCAGGTGACATCTATCCTTTCACTAAACCTGGCATCTTACAGTTGAGCCAAGTAAATAAAAACAACAACTTTATAGTTTAAATCGTGACAGTAACAATCAATTCATAGATCTCATTGATGGATGATCCAGTTGACGGAAAAACAACTTTAAAATTACAAGCAAAAGGGCTTACCTACTTTTTGTGTTCTCTTGTTAAGGATAAGGTAGAGCAACTCTTATAAGAAAAAAAAAAAAGTCCAGACGTGTAACATGTGTATTATATTAGCTTGAACGTCAAGAATTGACACATTCATTTATTGCAGAAGATAATGCAAGCCTAATTATAGTGGGCCAAAAGTAAGACCAATGACACCAGCTTGAAACTGTATTAAGTCTTTTAGCCCTGTGGAAATAATGGGTACCTATATAGAGGACGATAGTTTTATCGAAGGAATAACAGAAGATATGGAAGACGACGACGAGGAAGATGAGAGGGAGACTATTAGTGGGCAGCCCCGCTATGCTAATTACCTTAGTGATCTTTTAGGACCCGATCTACCTGATGAAGACGACGATGACTATGAAGATATGGACGAAGATCGGGATGACTTTGGTACCTTGGCATTTAGAGATCCCACAGATACTTCACTCTTGGGTGGTTTTGAATTGCGCCATTTCAATTTGGCACCCCAAGTAGCCGGGTTTGAGCCAATTAACTTAAGAGAACAAGAGGAGGATATGGAGGACACACTACTAAAGTAAATATAGAAAGAAAGTTGACTTCAAATACTAAATTGCTTTTATAGTGATAATATCGCAAGAGGTTTAGTAAATGCACTTATTAATACAGGCGATGAATTCCATGTGAAACAAGGAAAGGAAATGTTAAAGAAACTAAAAAAGCAGTGTAAACAAAGAAACAAGCAATTGAAATAGTAGTGTATGAATCGTTGTAAATAATAAAGAAAAGGCTGCAAATCGGAGAGATTATTTGTGATAGATATAAAGCTCTTTAATAAAATAAAACTGTAATTTCGAGCCTTATTATCTTTGGTGGGCACAGTTTATATTCTCCTTTAGACAAAAAGCTCATTAAAAAATGGTAAAATATAGCCTTTATTGTTCAACTAATAACTAATAACTAACAAAGTCTGCCGGAAGCAAAGCTGCGAGATCCAGCATAACCAACTAAGCCAATGTATTGGAGGTCTACATGTTCGGCTTCAGGCGTGTTTATGAAAAACTTGATCAATACATATTTACACATCTTTTCTCGCAAATGAATGACAGTAGGACCTGTTGGATTAAGCTCGAACCAGGTAACAGGATCACCTTCGATGAGTTTTCCACTAAATCTCTTTTTGTATCTCTCAAAATCTGGCTTGGTGAAAGTGTTGAATAGATTTGATTCTATATGGGCCCAGTTAGCAATTTTATATTTTATTACAACTAGAAACATTTACCATCAAGAGACATAACATCATTAGAAGTAAATATCATTCCAGTCTTATATGGTGAACGATATCTACATCACCAAATATAAATAATTCCGAGACCAAAACAAAAAAAAAATACTTACCCTTGAGAAGGAGACTTAAGAACAATATGAGTTAAGGTACAGCTTTCCTCCCAACGTGGAACGACAAATCCTTTGTATTTAAGCAAGAGATTAACGACAGCCCGTCTATTAGAACTATCAATAATAATAATAAGAAATTAAAACTTATATACACTCTATGTGTACGTTACCAGTAAACTCGCATATCATTTTGTAAAACGTTATTGACATCAAAGTAATAGTTAAGAAGACCACCATCATGGTTGAATACTTCGAAAGGCAATTGAGAATAGCCGGTGCTAGAATGTCCTTCTTCAACTCTGACATTGAGGAGGTTGTCCAAATCAACAGCGGGAAGGCGGGCCAAAGCTATATGTTTCTTTAATTCAATGCCCCATATAAATTATAAACGACTTACATGGATCTGTATCTCGTTCGTCTCCGACAATATCACCATAGATTTCATGAGTTCTAAGCATGTAGACTGAGCTGCTAATACTATTGAAGTGATCCGAAACATTTCCTTCAGCATCTCTGTGAACGACAGTTTGAGGAGATCGGAGACGAGGAACATGATGATAATGGTCTGAGGGGCCATCTTGGTGAGAAGGATCACTTGAAAAAACCCGATCATAAGTACGATCATCAACTGGATCGATATTCATAGCAGGAACGTTTCTGGCAATACCTTGGGAGGCTTCTTGAGAACCTTGGGGAACTCTACGTATTCTTAGAAAACCGGGAGCAGGAGTAGTAGGAGCTTCTCTGGAGAATACTCGAGCATCAGAGCGATGAGAACTAGGATGACGGTCACTAGGAGCAAGCATTACGGAGTTATTATCCGAAGATTGGTTAGGAAAGTCTAGAGACGGCATATTTTCTGTAATTGAAAGAAGGAAAGATGCACTTGGAAGAAGAAAAAAGAAACAAAACCAGAAAAGTGAATAGTTCAGTCATATAGCACTCATAGTAGGAAAAAACAATAAAAGACAATAATTAGGTCTCAGACGAAGAGGGCAAAGTAGTAATACATCCTAGGAAATTTGTTTTAATAACATATGCAGTTTTTATCAAGAAATGACACCAGCAGCGCGTTTGCCCCGAATAATAAGATAATCTACTTCAACTTCTTTTGTTAATGGTATAGCCCATTTTTTATAAAGATCAACGACAACATCAACTGGGATACGTAAATGCTTACTGGTACCCTCTTGTTCTTCATCCAAAGTTTGTCCATAAACTAAAGCCTTTCTACGGAGTCTTTCTAAAACCTTTTGTTCGACAGCCTTGTTGGTTAACAATTCGTCGATCTTTTCTCTATCTTCAGCTAATGCTAAACGAATATATTCCTCTGGATTTGATCTAAATTTAGACTCGGCGATAAATTTTCCTAGCAAAAAAAAAAAATAAGGTTTAATTTTAGCAGCTGTCAAAAAAAAAAAAAAAAAAAAATTACCAAAATGAATACGTTTACTTAAAGCTTGAAGGGCTTCAATATCTTTAGTGACAGAGCTACCGTAGTTCATATCGTCAGAGTTTTTACAAATAACAGGAACAATATCTTTGACGTATATATTCATAATTTTGTCATTAATATTGATATCATTTGTATCAAGGAATTTATCGAAATCTAAAGGGGGAAGAATAGGTTCAGGTAAGGGCGAAGTAAATGCATATTCATCCGGACTATTTTCATAATCGAATTAGCGTTGGCATGGTAATTATAGGGTTTCACATTATACCTTGTATATCTACGCACTTTGGCTAAATCAAGAAAACTATTATTATAACTGAAATAGGTTTGTTTTGAAATTCGAATTACCATGTACTTTTTCGGTTTCCCATAAGAAATATTCTAAAAAGTTACGGTCGCCAGTAGCCCCTTTAAATTCTAAAGCTCCCTTTTCATATACACAAGGATTTAAAGCAAATTGTGCTCTTTCAATCAATGCTAATTGAATCTTCTTAATAATGTTTATTAATGTTGATCATTGTCTAGTAATTACCAAATATAATTGTGTCTTCTAAACGAATTAAAGTGCTACGTAGCTTGTCTAAACTGTAATTGCCGTCAGTCATTTAAAGAAGTTGGTTGAAGAAGAAGATAGAGAAACAAAAGAAAACCCTCTTTTTTTTTCTTTTTTTTTAGCTTTGTCGGACGCTTAAAAAGCAGGAGTGAGTCATCATTGCTTGGACATGTAAGAGAGGCACAAACAGTTACACGGCTTATTTGTAAGAAAATGCAGTTCAAAGTTTAATATCTCCCCCCAAATGAAGAAAGACATACTTTCCTTAAATAAACAAGAGATAAAAACATAGTTTAGCAGCTCCAAGGAAGATTATTCAAATCTGACAACTTGATGTGTCTTACTCGAGTTTTTTTACTTGAAATAAAATCGCTGGTAGTAGCATTAACAGAAAGGCACAGACCGACAAGACACACCTACATGTTATTCTTACCATCAACACCTTTTGACGTTGGTTTATGTGCAATGAACTGTGGACACCACAACCACTGCACTTAAGGCTTCAGCTGTAATGATGAAAGTCATGAAACGGTTTCTATTGCTAATAACAGGCAGCAACAAAGAATCAAAAAATGAATAGCAATAGATAGGCTAAAGAGCGGCATAATCTTATTCTGCAAATTAGTCAACCTTTATAATATGTTTTTTTCTAAGGCACCATGAGCACATAAATCTCCACTGAAAACAAAAAAAAAAAAAAAAAAACCTTGAACAGAGAATTTTTGGCTGAGAGAAGTTCGATAATCTTCTAGATTATCCTCAAGACTAACACAGACAGTATAAGCTACTTCCTTTCAGCCTATTCACTCATTTTATAGTAAGCACTTATGCAACAATATCGCTTTGGAACAACTCAAATATTTTATTAATTTGAGTGGGTATTAAGATAGAGAAACATTCATGCACGCACAAAAATATCACGTGAAAAGTCACGTGACCTTTATGTTTTTTATGATCAATATAGTTTTTGTGGTTTCAGAAATATCGAAGCGCGGTTGGTTAAGTGGTATAATCTTCGCCTGCCACGCGAAGGGCCGGGGTTCGATTCCCCGACCGCGCATTCATTTTTATCAAATGTTGTGTAGTGCGTGTAGCATTTGTTCGTTTTTAAATTCCGTTATCAGCGCGTCGGTATCTTTCGTGTATTTTATTTTTTAATAAAATCCACCAATCAGATTCAAGCATTCCAATTAACCTTAAACCAAACAAACTTTTGACATCTCCAGTTACTCATTTCATGTCGAGTGACAACCCACCTCCAAAAGAGCCCTCATGGACTACCATTGTTTCGAAGAGCCTACGAACTAAAGTTCCACCACTCCGCCGACGAGTTGACATTGCTGGAAATCGGGAATCTTACGCCGTGGATGTCATGTTTGAAGATCCAGAGATCTCGGAATTTCTTCGTCACCAGCGTGCTCTATCAATTGTCAAGTCAGCTATTCAACCGGGGGCGGTTATATTTAGTTTGTCTGCTCGCCTGTTCTCACATCAATCGGAAGCCTACAAATTGGTCGTTAAACAGTTGGGCCCTGTAGTAGGAAATTTTTTCAATCCCCTCTCATTGAGAGGTTCCAGATCTCGCAATGATTTGGTATTTTCTACCACCTTTCGAGAAAGGGAAGCATCCGATTTGGCATTAACGGAAGGAATTATTGTTGACGGTGTTCAGTACAAAGCCATCCCCTACAAGGATAAGACCACCTCGAATGATCATATCAGGGTGAACCTTACTCTAGATGTTGTCAATGAAGATGAGGAACTTCTTGCCAACCTTCAAGCATCTATGGCACATTACGGTAAAGTTTTGCAGATAAAGCGTCTCTTGAACTATGGGTTTTTTGAAGGGGAAGTTTCCGTCCTGCTTGACCGAAGCTCTACGGAAGATAGTTATCAAGACCTACAGCGTATGTTGTTCCTAGAAGCTTGGGATGTGTTTGCTCCTGCCAGTTTCAAAGGAGCTAAGCCAATATGTTTTTATTGTCGTGAAGCTGGCCATGTCAAGAAGGAGTGTCCCGCCCTCCAGAAGATCATTTGTTTCCGGTGTGGTGGCAGCGGTCACACCCAAAGACGTTGTAGAGAGGTTGAAGCTGTTCCTTCTCCCCCTCAACCAGAATCAACTTTTGATGAGGAATTAGCCGTCTATGAGGCTAAGCAAAAAATAGTGTATTCAAGAAATGTCGATACATTACAAGATCCGGTCTTTCGTTCTGATTTGCCCACTGATCCGCAAATAGACAATGAGTTGCTTAATGATCACATCATTATCGACGACGACTTTTCTACTCAAGACGATGTTGCTGATCTTTCAATGCCTGATAGTGGAGACAATAGTATTGTAAACAAGGCTCCTGTTGCTACTCGACGCGAGAATGGATTTGTGGGTACCATGGGCTCCAAATTTGCGCCTATCGACGATCGTACAACTATGGACGTTGATACTACTAAGGACCGTCCTGCTACTTTTTCTAAAATCGTTACTGTCAAGGATTCTATTATGAAGGATACTGCTCCTTCACCATCTGCGAAAAGTACCTTAGCCCGTACGGGTCAATGAGTAATCGCCACACACGGATCGCATCTTTAAATGCTCGCAGCATTTTCAAAGATGCTGATAAAAATCAACAACGACGATTTTTATCTTTCCTCAAGTCTTCTTCTTTGTCGTTGGATGTTTTATGTGTGCAAGAGGTGTCAGCATTTCATCGTCAATCCCATTTGACGGATGAACAATGCCACTACTTTCGCAATTTTTTGTTCCCTCAGTACTCTGTTGTTTTTACAAAGTACTGTGCTATTATATGTTTAAATCAAAAGTTAATACTCGAAAACGCTGTTGTATCTATGGACGAAAGGTGTATTGGAGCCACTGTGAAAGATACAGTAACAAATAATTTGGTCTGTTCCATTCTCAATGTTTACGGTCCGGCACAAACAGAAGATCGGTTTCCATTTTTAATAGACTTCCTACAGTCGCCTTTTACAGCATTCCCAACTCAAGACCTTCCTTGTTTTTTTCTGGGGGATTTTAATCTCCAAATTGGCCGTCTTGTAGATTCTTGCAACGACCCTCGTTTCAAAGAATGGTATGAATGGGTGTCTGTACATTTTAGCAACTGCTTTCCTGATGGTAAACACACGTTTCAACGTGACGAATTTCAATCTACCATTGATTATATCTTTGGTAGTATTTCAACTATGTCTCGCGTTGCCAATAGTCAGCAAAAGTATTTGCCACTTTCTTGGACGGATCATCAGCTGCTTTGTGTGGATTTTCTATCTGATCGTCAAGACATTGGTCCCGGTTTCTGGCTGTTCAATAGTACTCTGCTACAAAATGATTCTTTCACAGAATTACTAGATGATGTGGTTCTTAACTTTTTTGATGTTGCTGCTAGCGATTCAACCTCACAACTGTCCAACCAACAGTTGTGGGAGAGTCTGAAACGGGCACTCAAAGATGCCGGCGAAACCTTCTCTCGGGGGTTCAAGACTCAACGCCTCAAAGAATTACAACAGCTGCAAGAAGAATACCAAGACAAGTCGAATCTCTCTGGTGCTGAAGCTACTGCTCAAGCTGCTAATCTGGCCAAGGATATAGCTACTAAACTAGATATGGAATTACAACGGGAAATGCAGCAACTGCTAGTGCGCTCTGCTA